>JACGDI010000472.1:30380-41423 GCA_014898725.1 Jacaranda copaia | reverse complement strand
CAATGTCAAGCTTAACATCTACTATCCACAAATTTCATATCCAAGGATCATGTCCTAGCGTCATTTGGACTTTTCTTAACCATGTATTTATATCCAAATCAACTCTCAATTCAAGTTTAATCTCTAATAAGTCCATCAATTCAATCAAAAAATTCGTTCCCAGTTAACCTAGGTCATCAAAACCTAGGCTCTGATACCACTAGTGCCCCCCTGCTAGGGATAACACCTAAGTTGAGGTGCCACCTAGTTCAGTCTTAAATTTAAACAACAGGACTGTCAATAGGCCCAGAAAATTCTTTCAAAACTCAACTTATCAAAGACAGCAACGGATATCAACTTAACCAACCTTAACAAAAGGATTATGCATAAACCGTAGCTTATCCCATAACATTTAACATAATTAAGCACGACAAATATTTAATTCAACCTAACATAACTCAACATCTCTAAGTCAAAGCTTAACATTCCAATGAACCCATATATACCATTAAGCACCTGCTCTATTACAAGCCAGGGAATCCGTATCCTTCACTCAATCCTCTCTGAGAAAGCAAGGATAAAATGGGGGGTAAGTCCAAATAACTTAGTGAGGGATAATTTCAATAATAAACAATAGGGATTTGTCGATGAAGAGTCAACTCAATAAATCTAAATCAATAGTGAATCAGGAACACATCAAGAAATAGGCAATCAAAATCAGATTTTGGTAGTCAAGATCAAATTATAGGCAATCAAGATAAAGTCAGGTGAATGGTTACTATTGGGTTGAATGGCCTAATCAACTCAGCCGATTTACTATGGGAGGTATTGCTATTGGCCAACTCAATTGGTTTACTACAGAAGGTATCACCATTAGTTACAAACAATCAGGAGACTATCAATCAAGTACTTTTACCAAAGCGTGACAGCTTGGTATACAATAGGTGCCCATACAATAGGTGACCATATGGCGAACTGTGATGTCCAAGGGGAAATCCCCAATGCATTACTGATACCAGTGAGAAATCCCTAACATATCACTGACACCCATGTGAGCTACATAGTGTGTCCCATATATCCAATTATTTCGCCCAATTAGGCACTTGGCCAGTCAAGTCTCCAAACAATTAACAAGTACCAATAAATAATTTGAGCAAATACCCAGGGGGAAATCCTTAGCACATCACGAATACCAAATAAACAAGTAAGTCAGCAAGGCAACAGATAACATGTATAGAAAATGACGACAAGGCAAAACAATAATGTTTAACAAGTATGATTAAGACAAACAAGCTAGTGTGCCAACAAGGCATTTGAGAACAATACAAGATGGGAACGAGTGTAGAACAATAACAAGCACGAATTGAGATAAATAACAAGATAATAACAAGTACCGAATGGGAACGAGTACAAAACAGGCTAACAATAAGAAGTTCTGGGCACTAGAACGAACAAGAACAAACTCATACTAGAGTGAAATCAAGTACCTTACAGGGGTATACAAGTCAATTAATAGATCACGGGCAAGTACACAATCAAATACTATTTTCAATTAACACGATCAAGTTTAGATTAAGCACAATTAACCCTCACAAGGGTTTTTCCACAAGAACCAATAGATAAAATCAAGGCTAAAGTGGCAGACCCTCACCTCCATAATCTTAAAAAGTTGTTGCCCCCTATTGACCTGTGGGACCCACTTTGTCGCACCTAACCAAAATAATATTTTCACATTTAATCCTGCTAATCCTTAATAATTACAATTAAACCATTAATAGTCCAAATCTCTAATTAATTGATTAACATAATAGTTTTTAGGCTTAAACAATACTACTAGCCCAAAATGGCTAATAAGGTCATTATTTCCAAAACAATCCCAATTCTCATATCAAGCCTTATAATGGAACAAAAACTAGTCATCAATTACATATTTAGCCGCATATCGGTATTAAAAATCACAATAAACAATTTAGATGTCTTCATTATCTTGATAATTTCCACTTAGGTCTCAAATTTTTAAATTTAGGGTGTTCTTAATAAACTCAATAAATCCCAAATTTAACATATATCAATACAGATCCAAGTCCACTAATTCATCCAACATCCATGCGCATCTACATATATCACCATCTAATACATGTTCATTTACATTTCTTTCAAACACAAAGATTCATACGAATTTTAATGATACAAAACCTAAAACCCAAATTCGATCATTACCTTGAAATGCTCAATCGAAACCTCAAATCTATGAACAAAAAGCACCATTATGATCACCTCGATGAGAGGAAAAAACTTTTCAGAAGTTGGCAGACAACATGTGCACAGTCACCGAAAATAGGCAACACCGCCACCAAAATGTGCCTTTCAGTTCACTGAACCAAATGCCCAGGTTAATTTTACCAAACTCTGACGAATTGAAGCCTAATTTCAGCCTAAATCCTTCAGTGCCACCACTTATTGCCATGTAATTTTTGTTCAATTCTATCACCACCAGTGGTTCATTTGAGAAGCTAAAGCTATCGAAGTGATCCTCAAGCTGAGCCAATCAAAATAGTATCTGGGTCCACCACAAAAAGTTGCTGAAATGGTGAACCTACCAAGTTCCACTGTGAGCTCTCATGGGTTGTGGTTCCCAACCATTTCTCAGATCAAGCTGGGTTGTTCTTGGTGCTGGCGTACCGGACGTGGGTGAGGAAGAAGATGGCTAGATTGGTTTTGAGGTTTGGCTGTCAACGGAGAAGTTTGCCGGAGAAGGAAGGTTGATGGCATTGTGTGTGTGCATGCAGGAGAAAAATGAGAAAAGGAGGAAGATGGTGGTTTTATAAAATTAACTTTTCCAAATTAGAGATTGGCCCCCAAACCTTTACCTCAATCTTCAATTAGGTCCTCCAGAAAATTGGAACACTTCAATTCAACCCGTAAATTATGTTAGTGCATGACATTGACCCCTTTGACCCACAATTATTCCATGCCAACCCACAAAACTTTTAAAATGTGGTCCAATCAAGTCTCTATAATTTGCAATTTGACCCCAAAACTTTCAATTTTCTTGCAATTAAGCCCTTTTTCAGGCTGGAATGGCTCGCTTATTGGATGTAGAAACACTAGAAAGCCTATCATATATAGATGATGAGACAGAAGGAAAGATTGGAAGTTGTGGAGAGTCTAAGTTTAATGCTGACACTCAAGGTATTCTTTTATTCTACAAGGAGATATGTGTGTTGGAAGAAATGAAAGAAAGTTCACTAGTAAGGCGCACAATTCAAGAGAGGCAATACATTTGAGAGGCATGAAAACGCATCGAGACTTGAAGAAGCAATTTTGGCATAATGTATTTAAAGGAGGACGTAGATTGACTAATCAAATCTATTTATTTTCTACCAGTCGGAACAGTACTCAAATGAGAATCGAGAGACCAAATTCTCTTGGGGAGGGAGGAGTCTATAACACCCCTGAAATTCAGCATTTTTGAGAAACAAGGATCTGGAACTTAAGATATTGATTGATCAGATTTTAAGACTCAAAAACAACTGAAATGGACTTAATTGCTAGAAAATTAGAAATTTTGTGGTCAATCCATATTTTTGAAGAACTTAATTGAACAATAATTGAAAATTTTGGGGTTTGCATGAAAGGCCACAAGTCTCAGCCATAATTTTAAATAATTAGCAGGACTCAATTGCATGAGTTTATAACTTTTAGTGGTCAATTTAGAGATTTAAAATTAGCCCCCTATAAACATCCTATTTTTTTGCATTTAACCCCATTTCATTTCTTCTCCTACACGTCGACCACATCTCCCCTTCTCTGGTGATTGTTTTTGCCACAATTTTTCTTCCATATATATCTCTTCTTCACCGACATCGCGCTGATATACCATGTAAGCTATTTTGCCAACAAGACCATCGGATTTTGGAAACTAGAAACTTGGCACAATAGAGGTTGACAAGCGATGGTAGAGCAAGAGCTGAACTCGGTTTCTGGGCACTGTTTCAGCTAGCTTTTAGCTAGAGGCCATCCCAAGTGGGGTGCCACATCACTGCTTTGATGAAGAGAAAAATGGAAATAATACTACCCTAACTTGCTAAGGTAGGGCACTCAATCTAAAGTCTAAGAGCTTGGGAACAACAATGGTAAACATAGCTACTATGGCAATAATCAACAACATTGATGAGCTTCTGAAAATATTTCCTTACTTCATCTTCTTTTAGTCTCCCTATAGTGCCTAACTACAAGAAAACAATAGGATTAGTGCACTTTCTCTATAGTGGATGTAATCAAATTGTCATGACATGTATTTGGAGAGTGAAGACCAGAGGAACATACAATTTTGTCAAAGAGCTCGCCAACAATTACAAATCCCACAACAATATATATGTTTTCTATCTTACTAGCCACATCCTACCGGAGAACATCTTCACTCACTCTACATAGAATATAACTTTCTAGTTGTATACAAAATACACAAATCAAAATCATAGCTTACTGGTGCCCACACTGTGATAGTGATACACACTAGTTGGTACGCCAAAAGTTTGCCCAAAATAAGATAATCAAATATATAATCATAATAAAGAATGTTCTTATTCAATAAATTGGTTATCGGAATCTAATAATGGATGACAGGTTGTCTCTAGATTTGATTGTTCATATCCTATGCTAGCTTTTACAAGCTTTGAGGATAACCTATTTGAATATCATTCTCTGTTACATGAAGATATGATATGTTTACCTTCAGATATCAGAAGCTCTTGACGTCCAGCATCCAAAACTCTCTTAAATTTAGGAAGTTGTTGCTGCCTTCTATCATAATTGACAAAAGGCACTAGCAATAGCATAAAATATGATTCATGTAATTACTAACAATTTATTAGTTGAACCTTGCATGATTCAAAATCCTTAAATGCATGTAATTGGCTTATCTTAGTAGTTGAATTTTTACTATTTGAATTAGTGCATGTATTGAAAAAATACTAGTGGCATTGGAAGATGACTTTGAGATTTTGCAAGTACAGAGACTTGAGAATTGTATCAAAATTTATCCAGATTGGAATTCACTTATAATCAACATTGACCCTAAAACTCCAAGTATTCAACTCAACATCTTCTCATACTCATTGGATGAGAGCCTTTTGTTTGGGTCATCTCCTGCAACACGTATGAGAAGTTCCATCCACTGGCCAGCTGTCATCACCCAAACAAATTGCCCATGTTTGGGGATGAAAAAGCTGAACAAAATTCAATACCCATTTATAAAGAGTGAACTTAAAATATAATAGGAAACAAGGATGCAGCTGTGAAAAGGGTTAAACATAATAAGAATTTAATAATACCTTATGACAACTTTGAACATGAGTACACACATCTCCGCATCAAAAGAAGTTGATTATATCGAACCAAATAGATTTGAAGGGAACTTAGAAGCAACCTATAGCATCAACAGAGCCATTAGGAATCTAATTTTTTGCAGTTTAAAAATGGGCACCCCTGACCAAAATGTGAAGAAGAGTAATTGAAAGAGAGTGGATTATCAATTGTGCATGACAATAGAAATAAAGTAATTCACTAGCTCCCTTATCGAATTAGATTGCTCCCATAACTTGCATCATATGGGTTCTATCAAGGAAATACAAATTCAATAGTGAAACAAATCCTTCATTTCGTTAGCTAGGATCTTACAATGTATAATAGCCAACATCAAGCTGACTCACAATACAGCTCTGTCTCAGCTGTGGTGTTTAAATGGGGGAGGATATCAAAGCTCCTAAGCATAAAAACAATATAAGTGATTCTAATTACTATTGATATGAGCACTGGAGGCACTGGGGGGCAAGATGGTTATTTCAACATTAGAGGGCAAAATGGAGACTGCAACATGCCAATGGGGCCTATCACAAGAGCAAGAGCAAAGAAGCTAAAAGATGGCTTTGCAAATTTGGCCAAGTAATTTGTTGAAGAGATGCATCAAGAAAGGCTAAGGAAGAGAACAACATGTCAAGAAGCCAAAAAAATGAAGTGGACAACCTATCACCTTGTGCTTGGTGTATAAGGCTTGAAAAGGCCTAAGAAGGCCAAAAGAAGTCCCAAATGTGTTGAACTCATGGAGAAAAGAAGAAGTTATAACCAAGTCAAACTCTTATTCCTAATTGAATTTGGTCTTTAATTATTATCCATAATTTATGTCTTATTTTTTATTAGGGCTTGCAAGGAGAGTATGGGGATTTTTGATGAATATTGATTTATTTTCTGCATTTTTGTCTCAAGAAAAACTACAACGCTGCTTGTTGCATCAAGAAATTGAATTAGGTTCTTTCAAGGTACAAATTCATTCTAGTGTTTATTCAATTTTTTATTCTTATTCTCAATTATTTGCATTTTCTAAGATCAAGTATCTTAGGAGTTCAATAGGGAGGGTTTTTATTCTGGGGTTTGTTCAATATCAATTTGTGTGTTTGGGTATTCAAAATCATTATATCCTTGGCGTTTCGCATCAATTATGGTATGAAGCAACCATATAAAAACTATTATAAGTTGGGGGGGTTGTCTATTACATTAATGTGACCGACCAAACACGTCAGCAAAAATCAATCACAGTTCCTAAGTAGTGGAATTCTGCCTCATTTCCTTCTAAAATATGGGGAAAAAGTAAAATTCACCATAATCCATAAAAAAAAAAGGCAAATTAATTAATCAAAGCTATGCAATTGTGACCAAATTGGAATTGAAAATCAAATGACTAAAAGAAAGGTCAAGGCCAGCACACCTTATGAACTACATATGCAAGCAAAGGCGCTCTTAATTTAGCTGAGGCAAAACAATAATATTGCAAAGTATTTTAGTATTCATCAAAAGCTTTTTTGCTCGAAAGAACCAAATCAAGTTTGACTTGAGGTTGCAGATCAAGGAACAAGAGACCAAATGATGCAATATCTGAGGCTAGTTCCTCGATGTAAGGATTAGGTTCCAATGCATGACGAGCATGTGGGCTGCTGGTTCCACCTTGTACATGGCCCTTAATAAGGCGAATCAATTTTCAAAATGTCCTAGTTCACAGCATTACCATAATTAACTTAGAACACAAACATAAAACCCGAAACTTTGGTAAATAAAAGTCACTTTTTCTTTCAAAGAATAGGGAAAATGTTGACAAGAGAAGAAAAGGAAAGTTGAATTTATCAATAACCAGTGGAGTATGGATGTACTTCTCTAATATTTCCACTAGATTCTTTTGTTGTTTCTTTCCAACTAGTGGCTATAAAAATAAACCATCTAAGCGAATGGCAAGCACAAAGTAATCTATTATATTGACAAAGCAACATTCAAAGATTTTTAATGCCATAGATAAGAAACAAATTCCATAGTTCATGCTTACCTAATAATGATCATGAAAATCAAAATTAACATACAGCAAGGAAGATCTACCAAACAATTTGAAGATACTCAAAAACTCAAAGGAGGCAACTATTTTAAAAGGAATTCTACACTAGAAATTCAGTTACTTGCAGAGCTCAATAATACTAATGAGCAAGAGACTGTAAGTAACCAAATCTGTATCTTGATAAATAAGCATAGAAATCAAACTCTATTTTACTAGTAATTATGCACCATACCTTCAAACACCTTAACATATCAATTAGGCATGATAACCGTCCAAGTGCTAGAGTATCCATGATAACCGTCCAAGTGCTCCACAAAAAGATCACAATGCAAACCATCTCTACATTTCTCAACCATATCCTCAAACTTTTGAGCAGAACCTACTACTTTGTAAGAACAACTTAAGCGCATGGACCTAATAGCCAAATCTAACTCGAACACCAAGTTCAATGTTAGCCAGATTAGTCAACATTTATATGTTTTGATGCAACAACAAGATGTTATTTGTAACAAGTAGTTTTGTTGGTTGGTTAATTGGTCACATTTTATTCATGAAATGGCTTGGATTGGTATTAGTCTGGATACGGAAAAATCATTCTATTAGATCGAATGTAACTTACAAGTGTTGTGTGGATTTTTCTAATAATAATAGGAATGGTTATTGGAGAATAAAGTATCATCCCATCTAGGGGAATTGTCAATCCAACCCCAAAGAAAGATGTGAGAATAAGCTTTATTGAACCACTTTTGCCAATACAAACTCATTAGCATGCATCACTTTAGCACGTTCTGATTGGGCATCTACTAATCTTACATTTTTTGGAAATCTCTGCATGCTATCCAATATGGGAAGCGATTGACCCTTCTTCTTCTAAATATATGATTTCTTTGGCACTTCAATTTCGAAAGACCTCATTTTATGAAGATTTGAGCCAATAATTCAAGTGACACACTATGAACAGTTAGATAGAGGACCACTTTGATTGTCCTGTTTTAGCTATAGTTTGTCACAACTGAAACACTAACATGGATGCATTTACAATGTCCTTCTTGTTGAGTTTGTTCAGAACACATTCTAAGGTCCTCCAGTCCATCATTATATCCTTTTCCTTCTCAAGACTCTCAAGATGTATGTGGAGCTCAGGTTTTATCAAGAACTCCTCACTCCAAAAAAAAAAGATAAATAAAATGACAAGGTTATTGGCAAAATAAGCCTACTAGGTAACATAAGAATATTTGAACAGTAGACAGACCTTGGTGAACTAGTTGCATATGCGGATATGTAAATATGATCGAAGCCTGCTAGTTGTTACAACAATGGGAGAGTGTGCTTCTAACTGATTATTGTTTGACATGGATTTATTGCCTTGCACTATTTCCTCATCTGGCATAGCTCTACATTAGAATTATGTGGATTGGATTGTAAAAGTAGAATACTATAGACCCTTCATCATCCACAGCTACACCACTAGAAGCCCTTATTATGATTGCTGCACCATTTTTAATTTCATTGATACCTCAAACATTCTCCATGGAAGTAGAAGTATCTAGCACTAGCACAAGCTAGTGCAAGTTCTCATGAATGTCAAGATCCACATCAAGTGAATTAGATTCGACTTCTGGTGGAATTATCTCTTTCAATGGGAACCACACAGGATGATCTAATATTAAAGTTGCTAGATGTAGAAACTTGGAAGATGTCATCCTAATAGCTTTCTAGCCATAAATGCATTCCAAACCTAGTATCACTTCATTAGGAAAATGCTTGTGGTACTGCTTGTTGCATAGTCCAAGCCTTTTACATACCTGCTCATGACATAAAATTTTGCAAGTGTGTCAGCACTTGACTGTGTTACTGATGTCTGAAACTAACCACCAGTTAAAAGCACATTTTATAGAAAATTTGTTGCATTTCTAATACATCTAGCATACAAAGATTTGCTAAAATTCAACCAACATTATCAGGTTAAATATTAAAATATTTATGCTATCTTTCTAAGATCTAGTGACCATCCAAAATTACATTACCACTTTGAAGTAATTACTAGAGATGTAACCCCCAAAATATATCCATACACCAAAAGTGATAAGAGAGATGTATATTTACCCGAGTCATTTTGCATATGCACCTGTATGAACAAGAACTTCAAATTAAAATCTGTACAAATAATGGTCCCTTAATTCATCAAATAGAAACAAATGATAGCTTCTAGAGTCACTAAACAATGTGATACATGGAAATAGTTAAAGCTTTAATTGAACAAAACTATCAATATACAGAAAGTTGGATAATACATTCTGAGGAACACAAGAAGTTGAATGGCTTGATGAGAAAAAGGGTTTCCTGAATGGACCTTTTTGAGGTTTGGGTAGAAGAAGTAAGAGGAAAAATAGAAGACCAAGCAAATGCAACAAAGAACTTGATTAGGATGGAAAAATAGAGAAATCAAAGTCCAACATTTAATAGCATTGTTCTTTATTTGGATGCAATAAGCACACTTACCTCCATTTTGCTCAACCCCTTCGATACTACAGCATCAATCATATCATAAACATGACACAAATAGGAAGCTCTACAAGTTGTTGTAATATGTCCTGTGTTCAACATATTCACTAACTGTTCCATGTCACTGCCATCATGCCTATGTCCATGAATGAAGCTTTCGCCCAAAATGTGATATTGAAAAACATTAAAGTATATGTAATCAGCTGACCTCCAAAAAAAAGAAAGATATGAATAATAAAGAGGTTGGTGAAAATGGCTCATATTTCATAGAATATGGAAAGTCAATTTCCTCTCACACGTCCAAGGTTTCCACTAATCAAAAGTGCTACGCACTCAAAATCCACCATAATCTAACAATGAGCAAGGCGAATTAATTAATCACAACTTTGCATTCGAATTAAATTAGAAAAGAAAAGAAAAAGTCTAGGGTCATCACACCTCAAGAATTGCATATCTTGGAATTGTAAGCAAAGCTATTCTTGTAGTGTATGGGCTGCTATTCCATCTTATGCATGGCTCTTCCTAACTAGACAAATCAATTGTCCAATAATTCCATTTCTCAGCATTACCATAATTAACTTAGAACACAAACATAAAACTAGAAACTTATGTAAAAACTACTTCTTTCCAAAAATAGGTAAAATGTTGAGGAGAAGAGAAAAGAAAAAGAAAATTCAATTTATCTCTACCAAATGGAATATGGATGTACTTCTATAATATTCCTAGTAGATTTTTTGTTGTTTCTTTCCAACTAGTGGCTATAAAATAATTCATCTAGGTGATTGGCAATCACAAAGTAATTTATTATATAGAAAAAGCAATATTCAAAGATTTTTAATGTATAGATGAGACAAGAAGTTCATATTTTATGATTTCCTTGTATTGATCATGAAAATCAAAATTAACATATGCTGGGTAGATCTTACCAAACAATTTGAAGATCCCCTAAAACTCAAACTAGACAACTATTTAGGAGAACTACAGAGCACAATAAGGCCAATGAGCAAGAAACTGTAAGTAACCAAATTTGTATGTCTTGATAAGTAAGCATAGACATCAAACTCTATTTTACCAATAATTATACACCATACCTTTAAACGCCTTAATCTATCAATTAGGTATGGTAACCATCAAGTTGCTAGAGTATCCATAAGGCTCTAGTATCACTCCACAGCTAC
>JACGDI010000472.1:19810-30129 GCA_014898725.1 Jacaranda copaia | reverse complement strand
TTTTTCTATTTTTATTCATATTTGTTTTTCAATGCACTTTAGAAGTTGTTTTTTCTTCATTCATGCCTCATTGGCCTTTGGTCACCCCACTCTCTCGTTTAAGTATCAGCCTTACCAATTTCAAAGATGAAAATTTCATGCTTAATCTGCAAGAGGAACAAAAGAGTAAGATTAGAAAGGACTAACATAAGTGTGTGAACGCATGTGCACAGGAGCACATCTAACAACTAAGTTTAAAGAAACAAAAACACTTGGAAGAAAACAAATAAAGAAAAGAAAGAAAGCAAAAGGAACCAAAATTTTGTGCACATGAAGAGTATCAAAAGTTTCTTCAGAAAATAATTCAAAATCAAGTTGAAACTTGAATTTTAAAAGCAGAGTACGTGTAAGAACAAAGAAAATATGCTGTATAAGAAAAAGATCTCAGGACTGAAAGTTTGAATATAAAATAGTATCATGAAAAGAGGGAAACAAAATGAATAGAAACCCAATCCACCTAGCTAGTTGGAGGAATGATATTTCTAAATATGTTTTAGACATAATATTAAGAGTCATAAGAGAGAAAATTATGGGCGCAAGAGTCAAACATGTAGTTGTTTTTCTTCACATCAAACCCCATAGACATAAAACCTTGCTTAATTTTTAAGATGATCTCACTGGCAAGATAGATGTAAATCTTGTTTTTCGCTTCATAAGCCCTAGAGTAAAAAAAATATGGACATGTTATTAAAATTCACAAGATTGTGATTCCATCACTTCTCTACCAATCCATCTAACTTTTTAAGTTAGATGCACAATTTGCTTTTCAAAGAGGGAATTGAGATTGAAACCCTATGAGGTAGAGTTAAGTTTGAAAGCATTCATGGTCACTAGTGGTAGGGGGCCTTTTCTCTTGCCTATCCACAAGGACTACAACAAGGTTTGGGGGGGTTCTAAATACAAATAAAAGACTAACAATTAATATCCCATCACAAACAAGCAGCAAGAATTCCCCCAACTTGGTGAAAACTTATCTTGTTTGTTTAAGGATAATATCAATGATTTATATTACAATAAGCTTAGGCACAACCTTCTTACTTTCAAGACCTTGTTGTATTGGCTAAATGCCCCAAACCTTGTACTTATAATTTGATATCAATAAAATTGGATAGGGACAAACCTAAGCCTCTATTCTTCTCTTAAATTACAAAAAAAAAAAAAAAAGAAATCCCATCGCAAAATGGACAATGATTACATCTTCTTACACAATTCCATACAAATCCTTTGTATAGTTTTTGAGAAGAGGCTTAAATCTATAAAATGAGATCATGATAGAAAGGCCCCAATTAAAAATTGTACTTGCGTATGAATTGTATGTATATGCACAAAACCTTTTTCTAAACATGTTAATATCATACTCTTAAGAGTTAAGTAATGCAAACCTCAATTGCCATGTCAAATGAACAACATGGAATGATATAATTCAAAAGGAAGTGATTTAAAAATTAAATACTATGTAGAAATTCTTGAGTAGCTAAGTTTCCCTAAATGAAAAGAAAGATAGCTATAGCATAAACACAAACCAATCAAGAAAGATAGCTGTAGTCAAATACATTCAAAGATTAATTCCAATCTAAAGCTTAGTCTCACAGAGCTACAAAGGTTTTCCTCTTGTTACTTACAATGTAGGCATGCAAAAAGCACCAATTCACTAGTCTACATATACCATAAGGGAATTCAAATCCTTCAAATGTCTTGGTGGGCTTCACCAGTGATGTATCCAGGAGGAATTTAGGTAAGGGGGGTCAAAAATATTAATAAAAAATAAATTTAAAAGTAATTCATATTTAATAAAAATAAAATTTGAATACATTAATCCAATTGTCCTCGATGAGTTTTCATATTCTGAAATGTCATCATAATATCATCATTTGAAATGGTCATAAATACATCTCTTTCTTTATAAGTTATCAAACAATCATTAAGGAAGTCATCATCCATTCAGTTTCACAAATCAATTTTGATAAATTTCATCCTCGAGAAAGCTCTCTCTACATTTGCAGTGGTAACCGGCAAAAGCAACAAAAATTTCACAAGTCAGTACATATCGGGATACACCAAATGCTTCGTTGTCTCAACTAACTTTTTGGATAGATCATCAATTCTGTTCACACCAAAAAAATCTTATATCCTTTGAACTCACATCAATTATATATTTCTCAAGCTGACAACAAAGCTCAACTAAATTACATTCTCTAAAATCATTAGGATATAATGCAACCAATCTCTTGAATTTTTCTATATCAAAATTTGCAAATGATAGAGATGGAGACAAACAAGCCATACCGTGAAGTAAGTCAGATGTTACCTCATTAAATCTGTTATTTAATTCCTAAAGTTGCCAATCGACAACTTTATAAAATACTTCAACACGGTAATGAAGTAAAACCGTATACTCAGCAACTCTTCACTTTGATTTCCCTAGAAAGACAGAGATCATCAAATATAGGTATCTCAATATCATGTTTGATGCAAAATTCAGACACCTCACCAAATAAGTGAATTCCATCCACTATCTCTTGTCTTTTCCAACCATTTCTTTGCTACTTGAACAAGCAACATGGCATTTACAATATCTTGTTCCCTTCTTTGTAAAGCTAAACTAAGCTCATTTGTGATACTGAAATATTCTTCATAAAATGCAACATGAAAATGAATTCAAAGTCCATGCGCTTTCCATTTTTCATCGGATGAGTTTGCATCCATACCAATAGTGTCAAGCACATCAATTAGTGAATCAAACAATAGAATAAAGTTAACAAAAGATTTAAAGTGAGATCCCCAACAAGTATCACTTGGTCTTGCAAGACCTAATTCTTGACGTAGACCCCCTACTAGTCTAAAGCTCACCCCATTTCAAATGCCTTTTGGATTTCAAGAATTTGTGCATCTCGAAGTTCATCTCTACGTTTAAAAGAAGCTCCCGCCACATTTATCATAGCTAAAACTAAGTTAACAACTCCAACAACTTCATCACATTTCTTACTAATCCCAACAAGAGTCAATTTAAGTTGATGAGAAAAACAATGAATTGAATATGCTGACCTATTTTCTCATCGATTAAAGCTTTAAGTCCATTAAATTCACCTTGCATGTTACTTGCTCCATCATAGCATTGATCACGTATACATAATATACTTAATGAATGTTGAGCAAGCAATGAAAAGCAAACCCTTTTTCTAGAGATAAAGCACTAGTATCACAAACGTAAAGAATCTCGATAAATCGCTCCATTACTATTCTTCTCCTATCAACATATCGCAAAACAAGAACCATTTGCTCCTTAAATGAATAACCATAGCTGTTTCCATAGCACATGCATGAATAATTTCTTTTTGTATTATCGGACGAGAGAGCTAATTATTTTTTGGTGTTTTTCTCCATATTGCAGTGACATCTTTTTCACAAATTTCTATGTGGTATCTTAAAAGTTCAAGAAAGTTATATTTATTTGACGATGATGCACTTTTATCATGACCTCGAAATGCCACTCCTTGACCTAAAAGAAATCTCACAGCTTTAATCGATACAGTTAAACATATTTGATACTCCAACTTAGCTTGGCTTGATTGCTTATCCAAAGTTGCTTGAATGGATTGATTCTATTGCAATCAAATCTTCACACTTCTTTGATTTGGGATGATCATTATTAGGCCCATTGATATGAGTAGCAAATCTTTCCTTTTTATTCCAAGCCCAAAATCCTTTAGTTGAAAATGCATCTCCCCCACATTGATGTACATCTTTATCCTTGAATAGATAAAAAAGGAAGGCAAAAGGCTACATCTGATGATACACTATATTCCAACCAATCAGGATAAATATCGAACCACCTATGATTAAATTGACACATTACACCAGACATTTCAGTTTGTGGAAAATTGTGATTTTGTGGTTGACAATGATCTTTTTGAATATATGATCTTCTTATTGTATCATGATCATTCGGGTGATATTTCAAAATTGATAATCTTTCTGCAGGATCGACCTTTAGAGAGTCTAAATCAACTCCTTGACTTTGTTTTTCAAGTAATTGTGATCTCAATTTATCATTGTAAGGCGAATCTTCTGCTTGATTGACACTTTCTTGAAAGAGAGGCAAATTTTGTGAAGTGAAGTAAAGCCTTCAAACTTCAAAATTCAGGTGAAAACTTATTTATAAATATGTGAACACTATAAAATGTATTTAAGTATAGTTAATTTAGTATTTCTTTCATAATGCATAATTCATAAATATTCACAATTTCTATATTCTAATCATAAACCCTAACTTTTTTTTATCTAATGCAATAATCATCAATTACATAACAATTAATAACAAGTTAACAATTAAATGCATATACAAAAAGTTAATAAATTAACATTATCAATTTATCCTAAATTTTAATGGATTAAACTCTAGCTTTTTTTTCCCCATGAAAAAAAGGTCCAAACTTGTTTTTATCTAATACAATAATCATCATTTACATAATGATTAGTAACAAGTTAACAATTAAAATATGCACATACAAAAAGCTAAACAAGTTAACAATTGAAAAAAAAAAAACCCCTAACTTTTCTAATACAAAAATCAAGAAATAAACAAATGAAAAGCAAATAACTTAAATTGTTTTGGCCTTTAATATTCTTTTTAAATCCCAAGAGGTGGATAATATTAAAAAAGAGAGATAATTTTTTGGAATGTTGGTGGCGGGGACTGGGGGACAATCTTGGGGCTCTGTTTTGCTACTTCTCAGACTGGGAGGGGAGAGGGAGATTGGAGAGAAAGAGTTGAAGTGGCTGAATATGTGGGGACCAAGTCTAAAGTTTTACTTGTTTTTACTATTATTATTTTGTTTTTAGTTTCAAGTTGTTTTCGCCCCAATTTTTTGCCCGCTATGCAAGTCATAAAATAAAGGGGCAGGGGTTCAACAATAGGGTCAAACTAGTGACCTCTAAAGTGCATTGATTTAACCAATGACCAATTGTGCTAGGGTCACTTTAATGTTAAGTGGGGTCAAAATCTATATATCCACCATTTCTATATAAATATATATAAATCCACCACTGGGCTTCACCCAATTGTAAGACCAAATAAAAAGATGTTGCATGCCTTGTCCTAAGTTTTAAGAGCTTCATCTTCAATAAAAAGAATACATAATTACAAGCTGAAAATTTAAGAAAAAAATGGCATTCTAAACCATTGTTACTTCTATCATAAGTTGTGAAAATGAAAACAACAATATACATGAAAAATTACATATCCACACACGGTCATTAAACATGTATTTGTGTCCAAAGTGAAAGATAATGATATTGGATCTACATTACATTTATGAGCATGTATGAGAGGGGAAAATACTAAAACTGTTCAAAAGAAACCAAAAGGAAAACCTATAAGTGGGTCATTGTTTACAACATCAACCAAAGGGAAGACTATAATGAAATGTCTTATCAGAGGATATATGAGTATCATATAAACAAAAAATATAGAGGGAACTGATAAAAAAGCCACTGTACCATGTTATTTACATTTCACATTCACATTTGGCATTGCATGCATAATTTTGATGAGCTGAAGATAAAATGATTTTTGTGTATTCTTGAAAAATATAAGTTTCATTAAGAGCATCTAAGCAATTGTAATTTATGTATAGCCTCCCTGTATTCGATGTTGATATCAAATACTAAAGGGCATGGAATAGAAAAAGGAATGCGAAGATGCATTCCATTTCCACACGACTAATCTTGTTCTACACATATCAATATTGCTTTCCAGTCGTCGCTAGTACTAGACACAACAAGTCTCTAAGTGATAAATTAGAAGATCCTAAGTTCATCATTGAGTTTTCACCTAATAAACACATTTAACCAAATAAGTTTGAAATATGTATAGCTTGACCAATTCTAGACCTACACCACTCCACCTCTTCATGAGCTAAGATTTTCATGCTTTGAGTGAATTTCGGGGCCAACTTATTCACTCAAATATAAAAGAGCCTAACTTATTTCAATGTGTTGTGTATATCATCTTCAACTTATAACCAAACCTTAGCTTGTCCATTCATGATTGGGGTTCCTCATTTCAAATCCCTTACTATGCACTCAATTCCCATTCCAATGCCTAAACATGAACTCATTTTCCAAGATCATTTTTATTATTGTAAGTAAAAATAATATAATGCATAGATGCCACAAAAAAAAAAAAAAAAAGCTCTTGGAAACTACTGGTTTAACCATAAAACCAAACAAAGTCATTAATTTTGATGGATGGTATAATTGCTAGTATTAAATTATCAGCATAGCCTTTGCATTTGATGACAAAGAGAAGTGCAATAACCAAAGTGATATTTTGTTGGGTAGGTTAGTATTTCTTCTCTGTATCATGTTTCTACATGATTAATGAATAGAGCCATTGAGAACAAGTTAGTTCTTTTTCTATCTTTGCAAACATTAAGAAAAAAATCATATTAGTCCAATCCAAAGAAGCCTTTAAATGTCTCATTAAAATACAGACATGGTGAACTTACTTGATCAAGTACATAGTAGACATTGAATTTGTTGGGGTAGTTTTTAGCAAGATTATTGCAATCATGCAAATATAATTGAAATGATGCATCCGCATAGTTGTATTGAGTTCCATCAAGCATGGGACTCTTCATATTACCATCAGGTCCATCAACAACTTCACCAATCTAAATATGAAATGAAGAAGAAAAGCAACATTTAAAAATAAACTAATGACAAAACAATACCCAATAAAAGAAGCTAATTATATGCATAAGCCAATGGGACATACCCACTCCTTTATGAAATTTCGAGACCAAACCAAATCCATCTTTTGCCCTTCCTTTCATGAAATTTCGTATTGGAGGATCCAAAGTATTCCTACATTCATCAACAACTTTTCTTCTCAAAAGAACAAATTCATGTCTGACTTGAGAGCACAAATCAAGGAAAAGAAGACCAAATGATGCAACAACTAAGGCTGATTCCTCAATGTAAGGTTTATGTTTTAGTGCATGAGTAGGAGTGGTATGTGGAATTGGTTCCATCTTGCCCATGGCCCTTATTAACTAGACGAATCAATGGTCCAAAAGTCCCATTTCACAGCATTATGATAATTAACTTTGAACACAAGCATAATACCATAAGCATTTGTAAAAATTAATACTTCCCAAGAATAGGAAAAATGTTCAGAAGAAGTAAAGAAAAAGAAATTTGAATTTATCAATATAATAGAGTGTTGATGTACTTATGTAGTATATCCACTAGATTCTTTTGTCATCTCTTTCTAGCTCATGGCTATAAAAATAAATCATCCAAGTGAAAGGCAAACATGGAGTAATTTATTAAAGTCTATGTACTGATAATTAAGCACCATACCTTCCAACGCCTTAATATATCAATTAGGCATGAAAGCTACTAGTTGCTAGAGTTTCCATAAGGCTCTTGTCTTCTTCTATAGCTTCCTGATGCCTACACATGTTGGCACCCATGGTTCCATTTAGTTTACTTTTTTTTTTTTTGTTCTTGTTTTTTGTATTTTTCTCTTTTTCTCCATTCATTTTTTATTTCCTATTTTTTTGGTCTTCCTGTTTTTCAATTTTTTATACCTTTTTATTTTTCCCCCTATTTGCTTGTTTTTTTCCTTTTTTTTTATTTTATATATTTTTTTTCAATGCCCTTTATATACATTTTTTTTCCCTTCATTGACACCTTGTTCGCCTGCCTCTTACCATTAATTACTATGATGCCTTATCAATTTCATGGTTGAAGTTTCATGCTTAATCTGAAAAAGGAACAAAAGAGTTAGATTAGAAGAATTAATGTAAATCTGTATAAGCTCGCATACATTCAAGAGCACATCTAGCAGCCAAATTTAAGAAAAGAAAACACCTTGAATGAAGCAAATATTTCAAGAAAGAGAGCAGAAGGAATCACACATTTGAGCACACTAAGAGAAGCCTCGGCAGGTCAAAGTTTTAAAGTTTCTTCAAAAAATAATTCCAACAAAATCAAGTTGAAACTTGAAATTTAAAGGCGAGCACATAAATATTACTTAATTTAATTTTAAAAAAAGAATAAGAAATGCTTTTTCTAGAGTTGCATGTAAGTATACAAAAATATGCCTTATAAGGAAAAGAGTTCAAGACCAAAAGTTTGAAAAGAATAATAAAATATAGAGTATTCATAGAAAGAGGGAAACAAAATGCCCAAAAACCCAATCCACCTTGCTATATAAGGAATGATATGTTTAAACATGTTTTTGCACACCATATCAAGAGTCACAATGAGAGAAAATTGAGGGTGCAGGAGTCAACTTGTAGTTGTTTTCTTCACATAAAACCCAATAGGCACAACAAATGATATTGTAAATCTTGTTTCTCACTTCATAAGCCCCTCGACCAGAAAATATGTAGACAAGTTATTGAGATTCAGCAGTGGTTGGAAGTTAGTATGTCACATCAACACTTAAATTGGGATGTAGTCTCCCCTCTTTTACTATAAGAGCTCGTTTGTTTGCTCTGATATTGTATGATAGATATACTATTCAACTCAATTCCAATGTTTGGTTCATTTTTAGAAACCTTTGATGTAGTTAGGGCCCAGCATGCATTTAAGGCCAAACTTGGCTTGTGTATCAAGACCGTGGAGTCTGATATATTTTCCAACCTAAGTTAGAAATAAATTATAGTTTATCAAATGGGATAAGCATGCCAAGCAAACAATCAAAGTTGGATGTCAAGTTATTTAAAATATGCAAATAAATATTAGATAGAATACGCAATAACTGACTATTTATTCTAATTATGTGTATCATGCCTAATCCAAATATAGCAAGCAAATGAGCTCTAAGAAAATTAATAAGGTCTATGGTTCCTACATCTCCGAAAACAAGATCCTGCTTTATTTCGCAATTCCATAATAATTTTTGTTAATTTTACTAGCAATCTATAGAAAAAACATAATATTAGCTAACCCTCAAAAATAAAAAGAAACAATAAGGATATTTTCAGAATCAATAAAAGATGTTTGTTGCTGCATTTTTTAACACTGATCCTTAAAAGAATCAAATGAAAACTTTCCTATGAGCTAGAAAAACAAGCATGAGTTGGATAAACTAAGAAATTCTCAATTTTTTTTATATATGTTGTCTTGGGATTATGCCATCAACATACCAACCCATGGATTGGCACGCATTACATAATATCCTAGCTCAGCTTCAAATAGTGTATGGCTAATTTCATTCTCAAAGCAATAGATTAGATTCGTAACTTTATGATTTGATAAGAAAACCTAATATTTGCAACCTATCTGGTGAGGATATATAGTTCCAGTAACATAAGGATTTAGTTTGAGAGTATTTTCTCATCAGTATTCAAATTTAGGAAGATAAGTTGCAGATTACTTAAGCAAACATATAACATTAAGCTCTTCAAATAATGAAACATAAACAAATGAGACTTAAATAATCAACATGGAGGGGGAGCTTTTCAATTTGTTCACTATATTGAGTCAAAACTTGAACCATCTTTTCCAAGTCTCAAGTCGATGAATTACCAACAGCCATACTTACAAAACAAAGGCAAATAAAACATGGACCTAGAATCCTTACAATTATTGCGTTTCTAGTTTTGGACATATGTTAAGCATCCATTGTAAAATATAGCATGATCTTTAAATCATTTTGTGTTGATAAGTTAGTAGATTTCAATATGCATGTTTCCAACATGGAGATTTATTTAATACTAAACAATATTTGTAATTAGACATTAGATTTTGGTGATCTGCATTCCATCCAAGAACCAAAATATATCATGATGCATACCAACTGACCTTGAACTATGGATCTGTGCAGCTTTTATTTTTTTGGTACCCAGTTTGTCATCTTCTCATGCAAAACGTTCACTAGCTGGATATAGTAAACCATTGGTCAAAGTATTTTATAAAACTACAAACTCTCTTCAAAATCAAACAATTAAAAAAATTAACTAAAGTTTTTGAGTGTTTGACACACATAAGCAATAAGAATTTGCATTATTACCATGTAGATACATTCCTCTAAAATGTCACTTTCCTCTGCTTGGTCAACTTGAAAAACTTCATAAACTTTACTGTTTCGATCTAACTCAGTGTTGAAGGCCTTCCAATCTTTTGAAGAAAGCAGCTTCTGGTACCTTAATCATTGCCAACTACATCACCAACATGTATATTTTTCAACAAACATAATTAAATAAGAGGTAAGCCACTCCATATCAAAAAAATGAGAGAGAAAGAATGTGTGTGTGTGTGTGTGT
>JACGDI010000472.1:0-19599 GCA_014898725.1 Jacaranda copaia | reverse complement strand
AGTTTGCAAAATGAGGTGTTGCAATGAATATTAAATGGTTCTAAAAGGCTAATAGTTATAACCCCAACACTATTCCCCTATCATGAGCATGGGCAAATTAGCTAATGCTATAAATGAGGTTATAAAACATTCCTGATCTAAATAGAATGCATTTCAAGCAGTAGGAAGAAAAAACAAAAAAGGTATCAAGATTAAGGAATCATAAGATGTTTAACAATAAATGCTAGAAATATATTTATATTACTTGTAATGCCAAATCATATCATCCATTTTGCATCTTGCTCAAAGTGAAAGAGCTAAACACCTCAAAGTATAAGAGCTGAAAACCACATCTAACAGAACCATTAGTATGGCAGATATGTTTACAAGTGCACGCACGCCTTACACAAAAACATAAAAGAGCTAGTTGATCCATTCTTTTCAACTCCATGCTTAAGCAAGTATTTTTTATTGGTCTAGTTTGAGTGAAAACCATTTTTTATGCTTTTCTTGCCTATGTTTCATGGTCATTTTCTCCTTTCACATTTTTTTTCTTTATTTTTCTGTTCTTTTTGTTGCTTCTTTTTTTTCCTGAATTTTTTGAATTTTCAGCACTACAAAGCCCTTTTTGCACCTTGCTTGCAGTGTCTTCATCAAAATTGCTCGTGAACACCAAGTGCTATGATGTAATGGGATAAACGTGACTTCACAATAAAGGGCTAAGCTTTTTAGAAGCTAAAACAAGAGAAGAGATAAACGTTAAAAGCCTAATGAGGGTACTAGGGATAAATGACATAGGTAGGCTTCAAAGGCTCAATCAATCCAAAGATAGCCTAAGTCATATTCTCATCACATCATTCCCTAGAATTACACCTCGAGGTTGACTCACACAAATTCTAGTTGACACACCCTCATACTATTCTTAAGGAACACACAATCATCTAAGTATACTGCACTCCACTATCATCTAAGTATACTGCACTCCACTAAGCAAGAGACTTAGTGTGCAAAAATGTGGATGTTCACACTTAATCAAGAAAAAATGCGTGAATTTATCACTCATTGATACCAAGTTTCATCAGCCACAAAGATCAATAAATCCAGAGAAACTAAATATCATCATGGATAATGAATCAAAATTGTCTCAACTTTTTGTCAAAATGGTAGGAATTTTTTGCATGCGCTCCTATAGAGATATGAATGCATATGAATTAGTCTGAGAAGTTAGATCGTATTTTTCTAAAAAAAAAATGTAGGATATACCCTTTGACTAAAAGTAGTTTCCTACATGTAATATACCTATAGATAGGGTTGAATCAAGAGGATTGTTTGGTCAGATTTTCTGGTAAATTACGATGCCCTAGAAGTCTAGGAAGGTGTAGTCCAGAAAGTTTAACCTCTCTAGTTCATTCATCATAGAAAACCCAAATGAAGTAGTCCAAGTGTTCAGTTAGAAACTATAAGCAAAATGAGCCTTTCTACTCCCAATTCCATGAAATTCTACACACATATTGGTAAACATATTAAGTGAATAACAACACTAAGTTGCTAAGGTGTGAACAAATGCAAATTGACAACAACAACTCGAAAAAAGAAAAAAAGAAAAAAAGAGACAGAAGAAAACACAAGCATTCCCAATTGAGTAGAATTGTCGGTCACTTTAGCTTAGAAATAGCCTTTAACCAATATCATCTTAAATAATTATCCTTTTTCAATTAATTACTTTCCACTAACACATATAGTATACAATGAATGGCTAGCTTCTTGGTTAGGCATGACATCTTTGCAAGCTAATCAATTACCTAGGATTCTGAGGAGGCAAAAATAAGATTAGTGAACCCAACCCAATCAGATGGTATTTGTCCTCATAAGCATCACCAAACAAAAAATTAGTAACCAAAATGGTAGACATTTAAGTGATGAGAATTTATCACAATTTCGAGTAAACTGGCAACTATATCCTCATGGGCAAATCAATGTAGGTGAGACAAACTAGTAGGTTCATCAATGGCTAATCCAATGGGAAGGTTCCAGACTAGAACATGCAACTTGGGAAGATTATGAGGCCGTCCAAAAGCTTTATGTAGATTTCCGACCTTGAGGACACAAATGTGCTGAAGAGGGGGGTAATGTTACACCCAAGTGGCAAGATGGTAATAAAGAAAAGCAGGAAAACACGTTTTTTTTCAAGTTAAGCACATATCAAATATTGAGAGAAGAAACACATGGCAAGCTGGCACAAAATCCTAAAGAGTGAAGATTTGTTTTGGTGTATTTAAGGCTGGACTATTCTTTCTTTATGTTGTTCTTTTTTTCTATTTGGTTGTATCTTGGAAAGTAGGCCTATCCTAATGTGGTTTTGGTGCCACCAATCTGTTCCTGGGTTATTTTGTGTACTTCTTCCTATTTCATTACTATATTTCCTTGTAATCATTTTCAGTTAGGTGAAGGTGTTCAATTAATTGTTGTTTTGAAAATACTTGGAGCTTTCCTCTCTTTTCTTCTTGTTGTTCTAAGTTGGGATGTAACACTTTAGGGAGCTCTAAAGGAATAGTAATTTGAGGGCATCAATAGACTTTCATGCTAACCACATATCAAATTTCTTTCTGATTGACTGAAGCACGTAGATGGGTTTTGTCTTCTTGCTTCACTCTATGTTGCCAAAGTCACAACTTTTCTATGACTTATTGAGTAGGGTTTCTTGCTAAATAATTTCCTTTTACATTTGAATCTAAGCAAAATAGACTAAACTATCCCAGTAGAACGAAACGAATAGATTGAGTTTTGTGATTTGGGAAATAAAGATGCTCAAAAGTACAAAGATGTAGATGCAGCATCCAAATGGATAAAAAACCAAACAATAAACTCTGTTGCAAATTGAGGTTGGAAACATATGATATGCTATATCATACTTGAAAATAACTAAACATGAGAAGCAATTCATCAAGTTATGTAGATCCCAGTTTCCATAGATAGTGAGCACATCTACTTTGTTCAAATGTTTAAATGATTGTGACAAGCACAAGAAATTATGTTCAAATATCAAAATGAATAATGAAGAAGGCATGGAAGTTGCAGATGCAGCAATTCGGGTTTGCACATTTTTATGATTTGGCTACAATGAGTCAATAACCTAACATGAGGCAACATTCTAATTAAACCAATGTTAAGTAGTTAAGTGTTTTCATATTATGTTTGAAACGTTTTTACACAATGAAATTTGGACAGCATTTAATTGCCTGTGACGATTTTTTTTTTAATAATCTGAGACAAATTATGCTCCACTTTCCCAAAAATATCTTAAAATAGTTAAATATAAAATGATAATTACCTGAATTAAAAGTTAGTGATAAATCAATTTTGGTCCTCAATACAAACAAAATGTCCTACATTGAAAATAAGCAAATAGTAACCATTATGAATACTATCTTCAATCTAACTTGTACCAACTATCCACTATCTGACCAATTAGAAGAGAACAAGCAATTTTGCAAATGAAGCACATCAATTAATTAACAAAACTCCTTTGCTCAAGTAGCTTAGTGTATACGCAATAGACAAGAATGAAAAATTAATTTTACTTGGAGTAAAATTAATGCAGTATAAGAATAATTAATGTAGTATAAGAAACCTAAGAAATGATAGAGAACAACTCTTGGGAGTTAGGCCCACAAGATCTAGGGAACACGGAAGTGGCTTAATTAAAATAATTTCCAGTGGACCTTTGTCGCTTGGTACTATTTTCTCCCTAATTTTGAGAGGAATAGTTTAGTACATATGTGCCTAATTAGGGACGAAAGCACATCTTACTCTGAAGTAGAAAATAGAAAAAATAATGAAATACATCAAAAATAGCATAGCCACATATAGCATAATACATAAAAAAAAAAAATAGAAATAATTTTGATATGAAGTTTATATACCAAATGTTCCTTATAAGCTTAATATGGTCACTAAACATTAAAGTATTGACATACTTCAATCATCCACCCAAATTTATGTGAAAACTAGTAGGAGGAGCTAGCATGTCTCCATGGTAAATAAACATGACTGGTACCACAAATTAAATGGGTATTGCTCAAACTAGATAGAATAATATGCAGCATAGCTTGATATCAAAGACTTGAAAGAGGATAGTGAACTATATAACAACAAGACTTTTAAGGCTATGCAGAAGCTAAAGCTAACCTGATAATGGCATGAAACAAGAAGACTCACTTGCCCAATTTCATTAGTATCAACAACTTGATTGCCCTCGTTCTTGTGTTTCCCACCATTTTTTTCACAAACTTCTTAACCAAGCTGCAAACATGGGAAGACAACGCACTCTAGAAATCCAAAGTGATGTGAGCATTGGAGGGCAAAAAGGAGATTGCAAACTAGTCAATGGGACCTATCACAAGAGCAAAAGCAAAGAGGCTGAAAGATGGCTTTGCAAATTTAACTAAGTCATTTGTTGAAGGTATGCATCAAGAATGGGCTAAGAAAGACAAGAACATGTCAAGAAGCCAACAGAAGGAAGTTGGATAGTCCATCACCTTATGCTTGGTGTATAAGGCTTGAGAAAACCCAAGAAGGCCAAAATTAGTCCCAAACGTGTGGGACTCACTAATTATGGCATATTTTGGATGAATTTTGACTTATTTTCTGTGTTTTTCTCTCAAGAAAAGCCACAACGTTGCTTGTTGCATCAAGAAATTGAATAGGTTCTTTCAAGGTACTAATTCCTGTGAGTATTTATTCAATTTTCTAATTCTTATTCCCAATTATTTGCATTTCTAAGATTAGGTATCTTAGGGGTTCAATAGGGAGGATATTGGGGTTTGTCAATATCAATTTGTGTGTTTGGGGTTTTGAGATCAATATATCCTTTGGGGTTCCACATCACAAAGTGTCAAGATCATCCATAAAACCCCTCATAGGTGTGTCTAGGACATAAGTCAATGTGAATTTTCTATCATTTAAATAGAGCCTCAGCTTTCAATAATCATTTAGATAAAGGTTCCAGGTAACAATTGTAAGCACAAATTTCTTGTCTTAATTTAGAATCAAACACCAAAATATATGAGCTCCATGAAGAATGCCTTGAACGTCATAGATCTTCTTGAATTTAATAAAATAATGCCCATTCGAGGGCTCTACTCCTTAATCCCGAATCAAACACTAGATAAGATAAACTTCATGAAGAACACCTTGAATGCTGTAGATCTCTCTAAATTTGATTGAGAGAATTACTAGATTCTTTCAAAGTTCCTCTCACTTGCTAGAATTTGTGTTGTGTGTTGAATGTGTTTTGGTCACCCCTTTTGTATAAAAGTTTGATGGGAGACTTTTAGATTGACTTGAACTTCTTTGATAGTTATTTCTTTGATAAGGTAATATCAGATATTAAGAGACAATATCAAATATCTTTGATTTAATATCAATATTTGATTTGAGCATAAAATAAATACTAGAGTATTAATTAAAATTAGCTATTTATCTTTTGGAATTAAATTTAATACATTCCAAGATAAATAGGAAATTTTGAATTAATAACTAGCATATTATTTTATGTGTTACTCTCCAATTTGACAAAATTAATATGTCTATAAATGCCCCCACTTCAAGGCTTGGCGAAAGATATATCAAATCATTTACGAAAGCGGCACGACTTGAAGTATTTGAGAATTTTTCTGTTTTTTCTCCATTTTTTCAAATATTTCTACTACAAGAAATCCTCCAAGCGTTCCTTAAGCTGTGGTGTCCAATAAAAGGATCAAGTGATAACATAATTCAAAGTAGATATTCCTTTGAAAAGGATATATACTCACGCTAGCTAGAGTAACATGTAGTTTAAGCTCATGTGAAAAGGAGCATATTTAATTTGAATAGACATTTTATACTCATGTCAAGGAGTTCACTTGAATTTCATTGATAACTTATACTCATGTCAAGGAGTTTACTTGATTTGACTTAATAGGCAATTTACACTCTTATCAAGGAGTAGGTGGGGAGAATTCAAATATTTAAATAGTTTATACTCATATCTAGGAGCCTTAGTTAAGCTCATATAAAGGAGCCCATGGGGAGACTTTGAATATTTAGATAGTTAGTGCCCATATTTGGGAGCCTTATTGAAAGTTTAAGCTTATATCAAGGAGCAATTGGAAGACTTTGAATATTTAAATAGTTTATACTCATATCAAGGAGCACATGGGAAGATTTGTGTTATATTTGTATTTCTATGAATTTTAACTTAATAATTATTTTAGAAGTTTTATGGTCAATTTATAATTTTAACGAGCTTGATTTAATCTTATTTGAAACTTTTGAGGCCAATTTGTAATTATAGAGGGGCTTAATGGCACCAAATTTGGGAAATGTGGGGTTTGCATGAAAGACCCTAAGTCAACTAAGGTTCAACTATAATTCTAAATAATGGTAGGACTCAATTCATGTTTGAAAATTTTTGGGGCAAATCTAAAAAACTTAATTTATAAAACTTGGCATTTGAACATTTCACACATCTTCCTCTTCACTCCTTCGCTCACAACCATCACTATCTCTATTGGTGATCTCCACCTAGCGGCCATCTTTTCCCCAAGCCAAACTGATAATAAACCTTCCCCCTCCCCCACCACTACCAGTTACTGTTGCACCCTACATGCATCATAGAACGGGAGGCAGGTCACCAAAAATAGTGAATTGAAAAGCTGGCAACAGCAAGCCTCGATGAGCACGGCGGAACTACGACCAAACATTAGTTTTGAATGGAGATTCTAGAAGCTCTCGATGTGGGGAAACTAAAAACCACCTTGCATGAGTGAGTGATGCAGTGATGGTGACAGAGAACTGTGATGGAACACGGTGGCAAGAAAACCTACTTGGTACTGTTGAGCTCGATTGACCACATTCTAAGGTTGTGGAACTTGAATTTGATTGTACCTTGGACCTAAGCTCAAGGAGAGAATTTTGGTGGTGACTTTAAGTTGCTTCAGTGGTGGCGACCGGCGGCCACCGGCACAGTGATGGAGCTAAACTAGAATATGATCCTTGATGTAGTGTTCATAATAGTGTTCTCAATTGTTGAATTTGAGGTCTCAATTGGGTGATTCATTGGTAAAATAGTTAGAAAGGATTTGGTTATATATAGATACATGTTGTATTGAATTGTTTGAACCTTGTACCCTATGAGTTATCATGGATTGTATATATGCTAGGACCACACATGGCCAGAATAATATAATTGCGGCTCTAATATGTTGTACTATATGCCAAATTCAGTTTAATGAGTTTAATAAGCAAATAATTCTTGATTGTGGATAATAGGACCTAAATGACATTGTTGAGTTAAAATTGAGGAATCAAGCAATTATTGTGATTTAGGTTGATGTTATGAAAAGATCATGTAATTAAAGATTAGTTTATTTTTTGTCAAGTGAAAACGATGTGAACACCAAGGTTGTTAAGCATTATTGTGATGATAGTGCCGTTTAGGTCTTGAACTATCATGTTAATCGGTTTATTAGTGAATTTGGGTTATTATAAGCATGATTGTAATGTATTAGGAATCAAACATTGGTTTTGACTATAATTACGCTCTTTTGGTTAGGTGACAAAGAGGTAGGTCCTGAGGACCACTGAATTGCTGTTTTAACTGCATTTTCTAAGATAATTAAGATAAGAGTCTACCATTTTGGCCTTGCTATACCTATCTGTTCTTGTGGTATAACCCCTATGAAGGTTAATTTGCTTGATTGTACTTGCTTGCTATTGCTTGGATGGTACTTGTTTGTTATATTGAAATTCATACTTGATTGTGTACTTGTTCGTAATCTGTTATTTGATTTGTATACTCTTGTGAGGGTTAGTAACTGTTTCAATTTGTTGAGTCATTCTTATTTGTTCTGCACCTAGAACTCCCTTTAGTCTTGATCGGTACTTATTTTGATCAGTACTTGTCATTGTTTGGTACTTGTTTCCATCTTGAATTGTTATTAGATGCCTTGTCGACATACTTGCTTGTTTATATCATGTTATTTGGCTAGTTGGCTTGACTGTACCTATTAGTTGTTCAAATATTGCCTTGTTGGCAAATTCGATTGCTTGATTGGTACTTGTTGTATTTGTTGTACTTGCATAGAGACAGTACTTAGGCCAAGTGTCAATCTTATGCAGAATGCTGGGATACATGGGGCACGTCTTGTAGGCTTGAGTGTCCACGATATGCTAAGTAGTCCACTTAGGTATTTGCAATATGCTATACAGTTCGTATGGGTAGTGCGCCATATAGTCCGTATGGGCACATCAATTGTATGCCAAGTTCTTACGCTTTGGAAGTACTTGTTTGACTAGCATAAGGTGAATCAATGTGCATGCCTTGACTTGTTCTATTGGAATGCGCATATGATATAAGGTTTTGCTTTCTCGTACTCGTTTCTTGCTTGATTGTAATCTGATCTGGGAGAAATAAGGCAAGAGAGTTTTCTATTTGCTATTCTAGTTCTTGCTTGATTTGTAACTGTACTTGTTTTCTTTCCTTGACACATTCCTATTATTGCTGATATATTATCTCTCACTAAGTTCATTGGACTTACCCCTGTTTCCCTTAATTTTGGAGACAGGATTGAGTAGGATTGAAAGTTCCAATCTGGCATAAAGAGATGCTTCCTTTGTAATAGACTAGGTATATATGGGTTATTAGAATGTTATGTATGAACTTAGAGATGTTGAGATATGTCAGGGATGATAATGCTACCTTGAGGTTGTACATATATTTTGTTGTAATATATGGCAATCTTGTTTTATACTAATACCTTGAGGTTGTAATATATGGCAATCTTGATCGTAAATATTCAATTCGAAAAGTTAAAGAATTTTGAAGCTTCAAAAGTATATTAGTTTTGTTATAATAGTTTTGACGCTGCTCGATTATAGAGTTACGGTCCTTTCCAAAAATCAAAAACTTGATGAGTTCTTCATCTGGAACCTAGAGTTAGAGTCTAGATTTTTCACAAGTTATTTTTCATGTTCCTTTTAACTTTGGACGTTGATTTTTGGTGAGATTGGTGGGCTTCAGGCCTAGGGTTTCCACATGCATGTTTTAGTGGACTTGATTAATTGGATTTTCTAGCTTTTTAGTTTATTATTATTTATTTAATTTGGCCCTTATATTCAATTTTTTGTTTTCTTATACCTAAGGACTTGATTTACCACATCATCAAGTACCTTGCCATAACACCACACTCAGGATAATTCCTAAGCTAAGATGTCATTCCAGTTCAATCTGATCTTAAACCATAAACAAGCAATAGGCCCCCATAAGGAAATTTCAAATTGAACTTATTAGAAGCAGCAACAAACTTCAACTTAACAATCTTGACAAAACACTAAATACATGCCATAGTTCAATTCCTTAACACCTAACAAAACATATACGGGCCCTGAGCTAACAATATCAATCTTGGCATATTACAATGTCTCTAAGTCTAAGCTTAACATTCAAGTGATCCCATATATACATTCAAAGACCTAATCTATTACAAGATATGTTCATGGTCCAAGCTTGAGGTCTACGTTCATTATCTCTTCCTATTTGAGAAAAACATGAATAGTATGGGAGGGTAAGTCCAAAGGACTTTGTGAAGGATAATATTAACAACAAGTAGTGAGATCTTGTTGAGGATCATAAATCAATTATTAGAACATGTACAATTAAGAAACAACCACTAACAAGTTAAGCAGTTTCAAACTACTAGCAAATGCTAGGTTAGCAACTATAACTGTCGATTCAATGGCCATGTCATCTCAATTGATCCTATTTGGGAGGTATAGAGCATCTCAACCGTTCACAGTCTAGAAGGAATTTTTATTGGCTCGCTTGGCCCGATCTAGACTAGGAACTCACTTCAGCCTTATTGCTTCATGAACAAATATCAAATGATCAAGATACAAGTATGATAAGCAAACCCAAGTAACATATGCATTCCAATAGAAACCAGACAAGATATGTATATCGGATTAACCTTATTCCAGTCAATCAAGTACTTTTACCACAGTGTGGCAGCTTGGTACATGGCTTGTGCCCATATGAACAGTATGGTGCATGTGATGCCGAGGGGAAAATCCCTAGCGCACTGCTAATACTCAAGGAAAAATCCCTAGTGTATCATTGATACCCAAGAGGAAATCCCTAGTGTATTACTAACACCCAAGCGGACTACTAGGCATGTCACATATCCAAACATTTCGCATGGTTAGGCCTTTGGCCACCAATTCGCCATACATTTAATAAGTACCAATAATAGTTTGCGCAGATGCCTAGGGGGAAATTCCTAGCATATCACTAATACCCGATAAAACAAGTGTGTCGACAAGGCAATATAATAACAATTAACAAGTACGATTAAGCCAACATGGCAATATAATGATGTATAAACAAGCTAGCATGCCGACAAGGCATTCAATAACAATACAAAATAGTAGCAAGTAACAACACAATAACAAGTACCAATCTAGAACAAGTATAATAATAGATAACAATAGGAAGTTCTGGGTGCTAGAATAGACAAGAACAAACTCTTATTAGAGCACAATCAAGAAATAACCCTCACGGGGGTATACGTGTCAATTAATAGGTAACAAGCGAGATGTCAAGCAATTATGATTCCAATAAACAAAGGCAAGTATAGTTGTAATGCCCTAAAATTTTTATTTCATAATGAATTGATCACATTACCTTATTTTATTTATTATTTCAATTAAAAATAAAGCATAAAGTATCATTTCATATATATTCATATTTATTATTTAATTATCTCATGGTCACAAATATTATTTAGATATACAAATATATATAGATATTCCAAAATTTCAATAAGTGTAAGTTATATTACTTGAATTACTATTATTATAATACAAGGAATTAAGTCATTGAGTAGACAGAATTAGGATTCAACAAGAAAGACACTAAAATTATGGTAGGCTTATCTTAATCCTAGAAAGAAAACAATAAGAGTTCCTCTTGTATCAAATACTTCCCTTATATATATATGTATGTATTTTTTTAGAGATCAAAACCCTAACTACACCATTAGATAATATATATGTAAGAAAAAGAAAAGAGAAGAACAGAGGGAAAAAAAAAAGGAGGGAACAACGTATTTGGCAAGAGGAAAGGGAACAAATTTTAGGTAATCAATTTCCACATTCTATGAATTGAAAACTAGCCTAGTATCCATCCATATATATGACAGCAATGTAATGTTGTTACCTATTGTAATTAGACCACAACAATATGGACAAAGAAAGGCAATCGGTGGCCCTATGAGACTCACAGTCAAACAATCAAGGAAACTTGGATTTTTGTAGTGCTGTCACTATGGTATGAATTTTGGGGGTTAAGCACCGCACTATATCTATTATTTAATAGTATAATGTATTTGATGAATTACATTTTTTTTTGGCCATCCAATTAGATCACTTTGAGGAATTGACTTTTATTTATGTTCAAGAGTGGTGGACTGCCTTGAACCTGCCATGGAAATTGAATTGTTGTTTTCAATTATCCGCAATTTTTGACTGGCCTGTCAATTGAAAGAAGCAACTTTGAATGGCAAATTGGTGGGTATTTGTTTGAGCTACTATAATTGACTCAAGAGCAATTGGGTTGATGATTACATGATTAAGTGTAAGGAAATTGATGTGTACGATAGGATAGATATGTATATGTGTGTGGCCAAATATATATATATATGTAATATGCATGACAAAAAATATGTATATATGTGTGAATTTAGTATTATATAAGAGAGAATATATATATATATATATGTATATAAGTACGACAGGATATATATATATATGTATTTTAGTAGGAATTTTAGGATTTATTACAATTGAATTCTAGAATTTATTTAGGTTAATTTCTTACTTATAATTTCGGAATTTTGAATGGATTTTAAATGAGAAATACATATAGTGAAATTATTTTAGTACCAATTAGGATTGTGGGGTTTTAAAATACTACAATCTTATGGTACCCATAAGGCTAGTTCTAAGTAAGTTTTGTCTTATTAGTCAGTTGAATTGGTGATTGATGTACTTGTTAAATGAACCAAGTGACTCAATATTTGGTTTGATTGACTTTGAGAGAGATGATTGTCCTAGAATTAATCCTAAAGGTGAGTGCCTAAACTTATAAATACTATATATTTCAAAACCCAAAAAAATATATGTTATTATATCATTTTTCGTGACTTGGTTTTCAACTTACATGCACTATATATGTATTCTACTGCACACGAAAAGAAGTTTTTTTCCTATTTTATTTCTGGATAAAAGAAAACCTATGTTCTTGATGATTAACTGATTACTATTATTGTTACTGCTACTGTTACTATTAGTTGGATCTAACTTGGCTTGGGTGTATGAGGGACTTCACTGAGCAGCAACAGGCCAGTTTGTTAAATCCCAAACCCCCAAGACCTAATCCCCCCAGTGCTAAAACTCCAAGCATATATTGATCCCGAAACCCTAAATACACAAATTGATATTGAACGAACCCCATGATAAAAACCTTCTCTATTGAACTCCTAAGATACCTGATCTTAGAAATGCAACTAATTGGGAATATGAATCAAAAAATTGAATAAATAATCGCAAGAATTAGTACCTTGAAAGAACCTATTCAATTTCTTGATGCAACAAGCAATGTTATGGCTTTTCTTGAGATAAAAATGCAGAAAAATAGTCACAATTCCTCCAAAATTTGACATACATGTTTTTTAGAGAGTATTTATTCTCTCCTGGCATGTCCTAATTAAAAAAAGATATAAACTAAGTCTACGGATAATAATCCAAGCCCAAATTCAATTAGAAATAATAATTTGACTTGGTCACAACTTCTTTTCTTAGTGAGTCCCATGCATTTGGGACTTATTTTGGCCTTCTTGGGCCTTTTCAAGCCTCATACACCAAGCATGAGGTGATAGGATGTCCAACTTCATTCTTTTGGCTTGTTAACATTTTCTTCTCTTTCTTAGCCCATTCTTGATTCATCTCTTCAACAAATGACTTAGCCAAATTTGCAAAGCCATCTTTCAACCTCTTTGCTTTTGCTCTTGTGATAGGTCCCATTGGCAGGTTGCAATCTCCATTTTGCCCTCCAATGCTCATCATATCAGTCTCTCCCTCCTCTAAAAGATTCATCCTCAAATCTAAATCCATATCAAGAGGAGAAAGATTAGAAACATTATAAGTAGCAGAAACTTTATACTCACCTAGAATGCCAATATTGTAAGCATTATCATTAATCTTTTCTAGCACTTGGAGTGGACCATCTCCTCTAGCATCAAGCTTGGATTTTCTTTGATTAGGAAACCTTTCCTTTCTCAAATGAACCCAAACCCAGTCACCAGGTTCAAGTATCACCTGCTTCCGTTACTTGTTCACTCTTTGGGTAGTCAATTTGTTCCCTTTTCAATCATCTCACGTGTCTTCATATGTGTAGTTTTAACCTTTTTGGCCTTGCTTTATCATGTAAATTAGCAATATCACTCAAAGACAAAGGGGTCAAATCCAAAACAGTCAAAGGATTAAAACTATATACAATTTCAAAAGGTGAAAAACTTGTACAAGTTTGTATTGACCTATTATAAGCAAATTCAATGAAAGGCTAACAATCCTCTCAAGTTTTCAAATTCTTTTCTACAACAGCACGCAACAAGGTGCCCAAAGTCCTCTTTATCACTTAAATTTGTCCATCAGTTTGTGGATGACAAGTACTAGAATACAAAACTCTAGTACCTAACTTACTCCACAAAACCTTCCAAATATGGCTTAAAGAACTTAACATCCCTATCAGAAATAATAGATCTAGGGACACCATGCAAGCTAACAATTTCTCTAAAGAATAAATCAGCAATGGTAGTGGCATCATCAGTTTTATGACAAGCTATAAAGTGTGCCATCTTGCTGAATCTATTAACCACAACAAATATTCTATCTCTAACCTTCCTAGTTCTAGGCAAACTGAGCACAAAATCCATAGAAATATCAACCCAAGGTGCAGTAGAAATAGGTAAGGGTATATACAATCCATGAGGCATAGACTTAGATTTAGCCTGTTTACATGCAATATATTTAGAACACACTTTCTCAACATCTTCTCATACTAGGCCAATAGAAATGCTCACTCAAAACATCTAAAGTCTTATGCACACCAAAATGACCCATCAACCCACCACTATATGATTCCCTAACTAGCAACTCACACACAGAACAAATAAGGGCACAAATCTATTGCCACGAAACAAAAAACCTTCATGTCTATATAATTTATTAAATGCACCACGCTCACATGTAATATACAAATCAACAAAGTCAATATCAATTGGACACATATCTTTAAATTGTTCAAATCATAACAACTTAGATGTAAGTGTAGGATTAAAGCATATCTCCCTTGAGCCTTTAAATGCTTCAAAGATTCATGATCAATATATACAACAAATTCTTTAGGAAATAAGTAATGTTGCCAAACATCCAATGCATGAACTAAGGCATATAATTCTTTATCATAAGTGGAATACCTAAGCTGGGCACCATTCAATTTCCCACTAAAGTATGCAATGGGATGTTTTTCTTGCATTAAAACAGCACTAATCCCAATCCCAATCCCAAATGCATCACACTCAATCTCAAAAGTCTTATTGAAATTAGGTAAAACAAGAATAGGGGCAGCAGAACATAATTTATCTTTCAATGTATTACATAACTTCTTGTTTCTTTCCCCATCTAAACATAACTTCTTTCTTAATAATCTCAGTCAATGGAGCAGCTATAGGAGAAAAATCACACACAAACCTCATGTAAAAGCTAGCCAGTCCATGAAAACTCCTAACTTCACTAACTGTCTTAGGGGCTGGCCATTGTTTAATAGCCTTCACCTTCCCTTCACCTTTTCCTTATCCACCTCAATGCCGTATGTGTACTCACAACAAACCCAAGAAATACAAGTCTATCAATGCAAAAAGTACATTGCTTAAGGTTTGCATACAACTTTTCCTTTCTAAGAATAGTTAAAACAGCCCCAACATGTATTATATGATCATCTAAACATTTGTTGTATATCAAGATACCATCAAAATAAACAACAACAAATTTACCTAGAAAATCACGCAATACATGGTTCATTAATCTCATGAAACTACTAGGTGCATTAGTCAAACCAAATGGCATAACCAACCATTCAAATAAGCCATATTTTGTTTTAAATGCAATTTTCCACTCATTCCCAAGTTTCATCCTAATTTGATGATAACCACTTTTCAAATTAATCTTAGTGAAAATGCATGCACCATGTAATTCTTCAAGCATATCATCCAATCTAAGGATAGGATAGTGATATTTAACTGTAATTTTGTTGACTGCTCTACTATCCATGCACATCCAACAAGTTTCATCCTTCTTTGGAACCAATAGCACAGGTACAGCACACAAACTCATGCTCTCCCTCACATGTCCTTTTGCCAGCAACTCCTCTAGTAGTTGCCTTTGAAACTCCTCTGTCTCCTCAGGATTACATCTGTAGGCTGGTCGGTTAGGAATTTGAGATCTAGGTACAAAGTCAATTTAATGCTCAACCCCTCTCAATAGTGGTAAACCTGTGGCCATCTCATTAGGGAATACATCATCAAACTCCTATAATAAAGAGACAAAAACACTAGGCAAATCAGGGTTAATGTTAGTTTCAAGTAATAAAACCTCTCTATACCTAATCACTATCAAAGCTCTCTTGCCTAGAAAAGCATTCTTTAATTCTCTCTCTTTTGCATAGAAGCATTATTTTTTCTCAACTTTTTCACTCTTCACTAACTCTTTCTTTCCACTCCCTTCAACGTTCTCATTTTTTTTTCTCTCTTTTCACTCACCAACTTTTTCTCTCCTACAAATCCCTCTTTCATGTTTGCACTTGCGCAATCACTCACCATTGAGCCTTTATCTTTATTCTTTTCTCTCATGGCCTCTTTCCTCTCATTATTTTTTTTTAACCTCACTACCTAAACTCCCATAAGAAGATTGTTGAAGTTTAATTTGGGCAAGGTGAACTACCTTGGGTGATAGAGGTGCAAGAGTGGCTTTATGTCCATTATGCTCAAAGGAATATCTATTCTTGTACCCATCATGTATTACATGCCTATCAAATTGCCATGGCCTACCCAACAACATATTGCCAGCCTACATGGGTACTACATCACAAACTACTTCATCACTATATCTCCCAGTAGTAAAAGCTACCACAACCTGTCTAGTAACTTTCACCTCTCCACTATCATTCAACTATTTCAAGCTCAATTTCACAACTAAAGTGGTACTAGCCACATTAGCACAACTACCCCCATCAATTATTAAGCTACACACCTCACCACCTATCAAGCATTTGGTGTGAAATATATTTTCTCTTTGTTCTAAGCTTTCCCTCATTAACATTCAAGTTCAATGCATGCCTAGCAACAAGAGATTCACCATGAACAACATATTCAACATTATCATCATCACAAGTAACATCCTCTAAAGGTGGCATATCATTATCACTACCATTAGACTTATTATCATCATTAGACTCAGATACAATCTTACTACCCATAAGAATCATAGTTCTTTTGTTTGGACATTCAAATGCATAATGATCGAAACCTTGACATTTAAAGCACTTAAATATCCCTATGTCTGGAAGCAGTAGTGGAAGAAGATGAATTAGAAGTACTATTTCGTAGAATGGACTTCTTATCCTTGTTTTTTGATGCAACCAGCCCTTTCTCCTCAGAAACTAAGCCCCTATCTCTCTTCTTTTCATCATAATTTTGCCATTTTGAACCCCATTTTGAGTTGGAATTCTAAAATGCACAGGCTGCCCCTCTTTGCTTTTGTTGTTTCTCTACCTTCATAGCCATTCTCACTAAATCCTCCATCTCCACATAATGTTGTAGGTCCACAACATCAGCAATTTCTCTATTCAAATCACTAATAAATCTGGCCATTGTCACTTTTGTATCCTCCTCTATGTTGGCCTTAATCATCAACATCTCCATCTCCTTATGGTATTCCTCAATTGTTCTTTGTAGTTTTTGGTGGATCTCCATGCAAATCTTTCTTCATAACGGCCTTCATATTTGTCCAAGTCTCAATAGGTCTCTCACCATTTCTCTTGCTAGACTACAATAATTGATCCCCCAAAACTACTGCATAGTTAATGAATTCAACTGTTGCAAGTCTCACTTTCTTCTCTTCAGAGTAGTTTTGGTAGTCAAAGATCAACTCCACCTTTCTCTCCCACTCCAAGTACGCTTCTACATCATTTTGCCCTTTAAATGATGGAATTTTCATTTTGATGGCATTTAAATTGCTGTCCATCCTAGCTTCAAATCTAGCTTCATCCCCTCTATTCTTAGCCAAACTACTATCGTTAAACTCATCCTCAAACATCTCTTGATTAAACCCATGTGGAGGCCTACTTTGTCCACTGTTCCCAGAAATATTCTATGCCACCTTCCTTCTCCACTCATCCATCTCATCAAGCATGTTATTCAACTTCTAAAATTGACTAGTAAATGCCATGTACATCACCTTCATATCTAGTGTCATATCTGCTTCCTCATCAGAGGGTTCTTTACCCTCCCTCTTTGGAAAACTAGTACTCATTTTGAAAAAAACCTACAAAAAGTGTTAGCAAAAACAACGTCACAAAAGAAACACTCCCTCATGTGTTTCACTTAAACAAATATGAACCCCTCTTGTTTGCACTCAATTTTGGCTTTTGTCCTCTTTATGTGCTCATCTATTTATGTCTTTTACCTCTCTTGACCACAGTGAATGTTGCACTTCAGAAATCAAACTAATTCAATTCAAAGTAAATTCACAAGTAGTATTTATATGGGAGTAGCAACGGAAAAACCTAACACCAAAAAAAAAAAAGAAGAAGAAAAGAACAAAGTCTAGAGGCAAAGTAAATGTAACCAATAAGGAAAATGATGTGATAACACATGAGAAAGAACGTATATCATGTGATTTTTTTGCAAGCTAAGTAACAAGAATGCAATATGTTACTTATCTAGCAAGAACATATGCAAATTAGGCTAAACAAAAAAAGAAAGAAAGAAAGAAAACACAAAGAGTGAATAAAAAATGACAAAACAGAAAATATGCAAAGAATTTGGTCAATCCCAACGAAAGGCCAAATACAACTCAATTCTAATCCAATTGTTGTACAATCAACTCAAAACAGCAACTAAAGGTAGCCAATTTAGCTTATGCAATGACAATTTCAAATTTGAAAGCCTAGGTCAAAACCCCCAAACTGAATCACTTAAGAACTCTAACTTTAATTTCTTAGAATTAGAGCAATCCAAGGTGTATATTCCACGAATTCATCTTTTTTGAGTTCAATTGGCATTCTCCAAGACAGGAATATGCAAAATATTGCAAAAGAATCACAAAACCACATTCAATTCACAATTTGATTTCTTTTTTTTTTATTTATTTTTGTCTGATTTTTTTTTTGGCTGGAAACAAAAACAAGATAAATAGGAATTTATCTCAACTTGGCTTTGATACCAAATGATGCAGAACTTCAAGGATATATTGATCCTGAAACCCCAAACACACAAAGTGGTATTGCACGAACACCAGAATAAAAACCCTCCATATTGAAACCCTAAGATACTTGATCTTAGAAATGCAAATAATTGGGAATAAGAATCAGAAAATTGAATAAATACCGCAAGAATTAGTACCTTGAAAGAACCTATTCAATTTCTTGATGCAACAAGCAACATTGTGTGTTTTCTTGAGAGAAAAACGTAGAAAAATAGTCAAAGTTCCTCCAAAATCTGCCATACACATTTTTAAGAGAGTATTTACACTCTCCTTGCAAGCCCTAATTAAAATAAGATATAAACTAAGCCTACGAATAATAATCCAAGCCCAAATCTAATTAGAAATAAGAATTTGATTTGGTCATCGTTTCTTCTTTTCTCAGTAAGCCCCACACATTTGGAACTTACTTTGGACTTCTTGGGCCTTTTTAAGCTTAATACACCAAGCATAAGGTGATTAGTTGTACAACTTCATTCATTTGGCTTCTTGACATGCTCTTCTATTTCTTAGCCCATTCTTGATGCATCGCTTCAACAAATGACTTAGCTAAATTTGCAAAGCCATCTTTCAGCCTCTTTATTTTTGTTCTTGTGATAGGTCCTATTGGCAGGTTGCAATCTCCATTTTGCCCTCCAATGCTCATATCAGTAGTTGAGATGGGTCGTAGGAATTCTCGGGGACTTTGGGGCACTATTTTGTTAAGGTCGTACCTTGCCCAAAGCGATAAGGAATTGTTACGATAGGAGTCATAAGGTTGACTGACTATAGCAAACATTGTCTGATCATTGTATTTAAGTTGTTAATCTAGGGAAACCTTTTGTTAAACTCTTGACTTGTTATTGCTTAACTGTTTATAAACTTCTTGACTATTACCGCTGGACTATTTTATGAATTTCGCTTATGTTTTTCTCTAATATTTTCACTATATGAATTCTTGAACATTTTCACTGTATGAATGATTTTAATTCATGAACTCACATT
>JACGDI010000469.1:22299-44781 GCA_014898725.1 Jacaranda copaia | reverse complement strand
TGAAACTGTAAGTTTAGAAAACATACTTGTGTTTCTTTTGCTCACTTCTTTTTGAACTTGGCTTCTTTTTGCAGATATTTTTCCTTCCGTAGTCACAGAAAAATGACAGAAATTTTTGTGACTTTCTTTTTTCTGTTTTCGTTTCACTTCTTCTTCTCTCATTCTCACGTCAACGGCGGAGGAAGAATGATTTTGCGCCCTTTTGTTCGCACTCGAGAAGTCATTTCAGGCATAAAAGAAAAAGAGGAAATCGTTCTTCTTGATTACATAAACGCGCTTCTCAGGTATTTTTGTTATTTTTTTTAAATACAAAAATATATTGGTCTTTTTAAAAGACATGGGGAGTGATTCTTAATTTTTGTAAAAAAGTAAAAAGTATTTTTATTATTTTTTTTAAATACAAAAATATATAGATTTTTCTAAAAGACATGGGAGTAATTCTTAATTTTTATAAAAAAATAAAAAGTTTAATATGTAAAAATTTAAATAAAAATTGAAGACTAAAATAAAAGTGGGATTAGAAAATTTTTTTTAATTAACTGCCGCAGCACATACCAATAAAAGAAAAATTAAAAAAAAAATCCCTCAAACCCAATAAGTCGCAGTACGACCAATATTCCTTCTTCCTTTTCCTCATAATATAGCAGAAGCAGCTATTTCTCTGTACTCTCCCAGTCCTAGAAATGGTGGGTACGTTGCTCCGCTCGCTCTGGTCCTCCGCCGCCAGAAAATCCCTCTCTTCTTCCTCCTCCTGCTCCTCCAGTTTTCTGAAGTCCGTTGCATTTTCACGCACTATGGGCTTCACGAGGCGCTTCACCTCGACCACGTCGGCTGCCATGTCGGCGTCGACTGCCAATGTTCCCGGCGCCGCTGTGGATCCCATTCGGCTTCGGAACTTGGCTGTAATAGCTCAAGTTGGCCACGGGAAGACCACTGTCATAGATCGTCTGCTGCGCCAGTGCGGTGCCCATATTCCACACGAGCGAGCGTTAGATTCGATCAGCCTCGAGAGCGAGCGTGGCATAGCCATCGCCTCCAAGGTGTTTGATAATTACGAGTTTTTTGAATTTTATATGATTTTTCTGTTTCGTTTATTTGGAATTACAGAAAAGTGAGTGGACTAGTTAGTAGAGAAATCACATTTGGAATTTCTCCTTTTGATTTTATGTCCGTTATTTTTCTTGTCGAATGTGTTGTATTGTTGTTTACAAAGATTTTTTTGTCTCTCTGTTAGGTTATTTTCCACCTTACTTGCGGATATAACTCCTTATTCTTGGTTAAAAGGAGATCAGTAGGGTAATTCATTTTCAAAAATGTAAGATGAAGATGCTTTCTTTTGAACGAAGCTAAAATATTTGCTTTGAATCTTAACATTGAAATGAGATTTCCATTGGCTGTGATGATAAAAAGGCCGGACTTACGGCTGCTACTATTTGGTTGGTAGTAGATTGATGAGAGTATAGATAAGGTTTTTCTGAGCCAGTGGTATGATTGTGTTAGACCGTGAATGATCTGCTGTGTCTGTGTACATTACTCTGTTGGTATAATCCTGCATTTTGATTTACAACTTCCGCTCTAGGTTTCCTAAAATGAATGTTGCCAGTAGAAAAGTGCATTGATTCTTCTCGGTTTGCTGTTGCAGCCTTTTGAGAAATAAAAAATCACAGATGGGGTAACTAGCTCTTGAAGAGCAGGTTTTTTGGACCTCCTTTTCTGAAGTTATACTCTATCTCAAAGGCAACACTGGTTTTGCAATGGGCATGTCATATGCTTGTTTAAGACACCCTTTTTCAATTAAAACTGGGAAATGTTTCTGGTGGTTAATCCTCTGATGCTTCTGTAATTTTGTTTCTGTATGCTTTTAGAGCATCTAATATTCTATTCTTATCATAAGTTTCAGGTTACATCAATTTCGTGGAAAGGGAATGAGTTAAACATGGTTGACACTCCTGGACATGGAGAGTTTGGTGAAGTATGCTATAATCTAAGAGCTCTAATTTATGTAATGTTCTTTACTTTTTGATGATTTTGGAGAGTTCGCACAATAAAGGTTGTCATAATTTATTTTTCTTAGGGGAGGTCTAAGTTCATGATGCCATTGTTTGGGATTTAAAGGAGTATGAATTAGCTAAGTGGATTTAGACCATGACCATCATGCAGTATGTTGTTTGGTTAAAAGTTTATTTCTAGGAAACTGGTGACGAATTATCCATGTGAGTTTTTGTTCTTTTTTGTTCATGTTGATGTTTTAAGGAGCAACTGATGAAAGGAGTTTAGCAGAACTCCAAATCAGTTTGTAGGTTATTCAGAAAGTATTCATTATTGAAGCCATTGACAGAAACAAGAACAATTCACTTTTATAAATTGTCAATCTTCGTTTGCACAAGATCAATGACAGTAATGCCTGATCAATACAGTCATTTATGGCTACTTTCTTTACCAGAACTGATGTCACCTTTGTGAGCTTCTTGAATTCTGTCTAAAAAACCAAAACAAAAGAGTCTCCAAGTTTTTGCTTGGTAAACAGGTTGTTTCTGGTGGATTGAATAATATATCAACTTCACAGCAATGATGATTTCTGTCCCATCTTGAATATCTCCTTGCAGGTTCCTAATCAGTGTCCTCTTGTATAACGCAACTAAAGTCTACACTTTTGAAATTCTGTTTTCCTTGGATCTAATAACTGGAGATTGCAAGAACATCCAAGCTGAAGCTTTTTCAAGTCTTTACAACATTGAATGAGTTTAATTTTTCCTTTTCTTTTCATAGGTTGAACGAGTTGTGGGCATGGTTGAGGGAGCAATTTTAGTTGTTGATGCTGGTGAAGGCCCCCTGGCGCAGACAAAATTTGTTCTTGCAAAGGCCTTAAAATATGGTCTATGTCCTCTACTTCTTCTGAACAAAGTAGACCGACCTTCAGGTACAATTGTGAATAGTATTACTTGTCTGATTGGATTCTTTTCAGCTACTCTATATGAAAGTATTTCTTCCAAGGCATCTTGATGATCCAATTGGATTACTGAGTGCAGTCGTGATGACCAAGCTAACATTGTAAACTTTGAAGTTCTGTCTATCTATGCTATTTTGACCCGAATGACCATAAGATTACGCTTCTTTTTATCAAAAACCTACCATTGTTTTGTTGGAGTCATTTATTAATTTTTGTTTGTGAGAGTGAGAGAAATAAGAGTTTTTTATTTTTGTATAGTGCATATGACCTTTAGAATATCCATGTCAAGCTGATACATCATGCTTTGCACAGAATCTCAATGCTAGCGAGGCAGGTGAAGCCAGAAGTGAATTTGATCAGAATGAGAACCTCTAAGATATTGGGATGCTTGAGAACATATCCAACTTGTTTTGTAGGGTAGAAAACGTTTTTGGTGATGTTACTCAATACAACTTCTAAGTGGATAGAAACTGTTTGTAATAAGTCAAGAGGATAGGTCACTCTATTAAACTTTCGGAGGCAGAGAACCGTGTAGCAATGGTTGAGAGGGCCATTATTATATTAGAGTGTATCATAGGAATTTATAATTTTATCTGTTTCTTTATATGTGACTGCTCATATATTCGAGTTTAACTTTTGATTTGAAAAGTGTTGGTGAAATCATTGTTTTCAGAATTTGGTATGCGCATCAATTTTGATTGATGGTTGAGCATCCTAGATGGATCCAAAGATTTTTTAGAGAATCTTGAGCTATGTATTTGTCTTGGAGCAAGTTAGCCAAAATAGTCATTTGATGCACCTTTAGAATGAATTGTCAACATACTTGCCTTTCAGCAGTTGTGAAAGATAGGAACTGCACTGATAATCTTACAGGGTTACACATATTCAATTTTGTGATCTAATACGTCTAAAAAATTTCTGAACTTTGCACTATATTGGTCTCATCCATTTTATTTAAGCTATGAAAGCATACATGTTGTTTGATCTTTTCGTTATATTTGTAGTTACTGAAGAAAGGTGCAATGATGTCGAGAGCCTGGTGTTTGATCTTTTTGCTAATCTTGGTGCAACAGGTGCTTGCTTTGTTACTTCTGTTGTATTGGTCTCATTTGATTAATCTGACCTGTGAAGTTTTAAATGTATTTTTCACATACATCTATTTTTTGTCTCATTTGATTGATACCTTTTCTTCAGAGGAGCAATTAGAATTTCCAGTTCTCTATGCTTCTGCAAAGGAAGGATGGGCTTCATCTACCTATACAAAAAGTCCTCCTGATGATGGAAAGAATATGTCTGACTTGCTTGATGCAATCATAAGACATGTTCCTCCGCCAACTGCTAGACTTGATGCTCCTTTTCAGATGCTGGTTGGTGCCTGGACCATTCTGTTTACTTCATCTTTCCCCGGTACATGTGCTTCTTGGAATTCATATGCATGCACTTTTGAGCAACTACATGTCTTTTCATGAATTATCCACTTGTTCTTGAAGATATCTCAAAATGAATTCATTGCTTGCTACCTTGAGCTGATGGATGCAGGAGGGTTTAGCTCCCTGAATCCTTTCTTCTCTATGCATGGAATAGGCAAGAATTCTTGCATGTACAAGCATATGCAGTGAAGAACTAGAATCGTGCTCAGTTTCATTAGAATCAGGTAGCTTCCTTCCTTTATGATGAATATGGAAGGAACTAAAATGCATAAGTTTACCTGGGATCTATTTTTTAACATATATGAAAATGACACGCAACTCTATTTTGTGCTAGAACTGGACCAGGGACGTCCTAGTATTTTTGTTGATTTCTTGATATTGACTCGCACTCGCTCCAGTATGGCTGCCATATTAATTTCTTGGTGGCCTTAAATACAAGACTGATGTTCTCATTACAATTTGCTAAGTCTTTCGAGCTTTGAATAGGCAGAGAGTTTTCTTAATCTGGGGGTTTATAGTTGTAATTTGTTGCACATTAAATTAACAGTTGAGCCTCTGGAAGTCTCTTAATTTCCTGGGACTATATGTTAAAAGATATTAGAACCAGAGAGGACCATGACAACAATATGGTTTGGGCATTGGGATAAGCAGTGGATGAGGAGAAACAGCATAACAAAGACCTGCAGCTTCTGTATAATCTGACATGTTCAGTAATTAGGGTCCAAAGTCCAAGTAGCCACTTAGAATGGAGTCATGAAGAATCTTAATTTCTAACTAGAGGGGGTGTTATGGGGGTAAGAATAAAAGATTTCTGGCTTTACATTGAAGATTTTGAACTTCTTAGGACGCATGTACATTTTTTGGTTTATGAATCACTGTGTATTTATTTAAATGTCTTTCCTTATTTTTTCAGTTATTTATTAATGATGTTAGACTTTGCAATTCAGTTTCTGCCATGCATTTGCACCTTTACAGAGAAACCTTGAGAAAGTTGGTTGACAGCTTCTTTCAGGTGTCTATGATGGAAAGAGATAATTATGTTGGACAAATTCTAACTGGTCGTATCTATTCTGGGATTCTCCGTGTTGGTGATAAAGTGCATGGACTTCATAGTACTGATACTGGGACTGTCAAAATTGAAGAAGGGAAGGTTTGTGGCCTTGAAGTTTGCACTTGGCATTATTTCTCAACCTACTGTGCTATATGGATATTTATAGAGTCCTAGCTGGACATAATTTGATGCCGTGCAATGGTCTTACCAAATATGTGTTTTTGATAGTATCTGTTTGTCAATCTTGTAAGCGATCATATCAGACTAAACATGAATTTATGTCTAATTTGTTACTGACTTGTTCTATTTATTTCTATTCTTTTCTTGCAATTGGATTGGAAGGTGAGATAAGGAGGCTTGCTTTGCTGCAGGTTGGCAGCTGACTTCTTGCTGAGCAGCTTCCCTTAAAAATGACTTTATATTTTCCTTGAAACTGGAAAAACTGTTTGTGTGCTGCATTTTTTGGACAGCACACTTAGGGATTGAAATTGGACCACTTTTGTCTTCTTGGAACCCTAATGAACCTGTAAAGGTTTCTACCTTGCATGGTAGAAGGACTTCTGCTATTTGTATTTGTTTTCTAGTTGAGCATCATTTTTAAGTTTGGAGTGTAAACATTCTCTGGGAATGCTTATATCATTACACTCAGTCCCCCAAACCCCAAAAAGAACATAGATCAAACTCCTCTGCACCTTTACATTTCAAGAAAAACTTTGATTTGTAAAGTATGAAGAAAGCAATGTTCGTGTAGGCAAAAGAACTAGTTGACTTGCATCTTTTTCCTTCTTTTCATGGAGATCCAAGAACTTTTTTGCTTGATCTGGACAGCAAATATCTGAAAAGTTTATTATGCGCCTTTGTTTGCATGCTATCTTGAGCTAAGCATGGATGTTGCTTATACACAGCTCCCACAGACATGCTTTAAACTGGTTTCTAGCTGAGTCATGTGCGAAAATATCTGCCATCTGATTCAAAGAACACATGAATGAATAGGTCAGCTCATCTGAATCCCATTTCTCACTGATGTAATGCTTATCAATCGGAAGAACATGCTTGTGCAGTCATGCTGAACACTATGTTTTCCGATCTAAATTGCTTCTGTTCATAGTGTTGCATACTGATACTAAACCAACAAGAAAACTGGGACATTGATAGGAATTCTCAAAGTTAAGAGATCATTAAGCTTGATGTCACCCTCTCCACCAAATCCAATTTTGGTATTACAGCTGTTAGCAACAGTTGTTCCGATCTGAAGGTATAAAATGAGAAGAGAGCAGTAGCAGCAAATCTGATGTTGCAATACATCACAGATTTAATGGAAATATTGTTTGTAGGTCTAATATTGATACTATGAGATTTGGATTTTGAAAGCAAAAGTTAGAAAACTTATTGAAGAAGATTGATACGGTGTTATTAAACTTGTCATCATGCTGTGACAACTGTGAATGATGGCAGTGTGAATATTAAATGAAGTAAAATTTACAATAGCGTTGGTGACATTAATTGTGAAATATTTCTGCTCTCTTATATCTTAAGCTTTAAACAAGGTGGTTGTTCAATATGGTATTGGAACTACTACTCCATAGGAGAGTCTTGGGTTCAGCTCTGGTCACCATCCAATAATGAGAGAGAAATTCCTTTTGCTTGGCCTTTAAAAAGAAAATGTGGCTTGCACATTAGGAGGCAAGTTGGAGATAATAAATATTAAATGGTTCTGTGCTCTATTAACTTAAGGTTTTAGATGAGAGGCAAAGTGAATAGAACAATCTAAATGCTAGTTGTGGAAGTCTGAAAGCAAGCCGGTCATCTTCTGAATCATGCCAAATCAGAGCTAGGGCCTCAAAAGAATCTTTGCCTTGTGTCTATTAAACCTTAAGGTGTTGCCTTGCTGCTCTTTTTCTCCTTAGTGTGAGGCACTCAAGTGATGATCTGTGATGTTTACTTCTCTGTTACAAGACACATCTTACCCAGGCAGGACAGGATTTGGTGAGCTGTAATAGCACTTTTGCTGGAAAACAATGAGAGCAAGAGGAAGTTCACTGCTCACATGGAAAAGGAAAAGAAGACAACAGAAACTTGGGGTAGCTTGGAGAATAATTGCTTGACCATCTCTTTGTATCGTTTAATAAAGCAATATCATTTGAAGTTGACACAGGTGCCCACTTCCTCATGGACAAGATGTTAAGATTAAATGCTTGGAAAACAGTAGAGTGAAAGACCAATCTGGCCCTTGCTTTCACAGAACTCTGATTATGATATTGATTACTCCAATTGAATACATTATATTCACAGAAAAAGAGTCAAATTGATGGAACAGAATTCTGAGATAACAAATCTCTTTTAGGGTATTTGTTGGTATTGATATTATTCTGGAGGTATCTTGAAGCCAAAATGTATTTTTTTTCTCTTCTTTTCCCCAATAAATGAATTCCTGCTCTGGGTTCTGAAAAGCATATTGTGTGTGAAGAATAATTACTTAATTCATTGTTATTGATTATCAAGATTCATATACATTTTTGTAGGTTGTGATACTGGAAAGCACATTAATTCTGCATCGCTCTTTCAAGCAAACTGGGAGCATATGATACTTTTTTTTTCTTACATCTTTCTTATAGACAAAATATAGGTTCTTGACAAAATTGCTAGACTTTAACTTGAGGTTTCTACTTCTTGTGCTGTTGAAGTTTCTTTTCATGAGGTAAAGGAGGTGTGCTGATGTGTCTATAATGTGCATTTGTGCTAAGATATCACTTCTGCAGGTATGACTGCAAAATTTGCTATCTGCACCACCAATATATTTCTATTAGTGATCCCAGCACTATTACTGCTGCTGCTGCTGCTGCTGCTGTGGCTGCATAGCGAACCTGTCAATATATACCCCACCAATTTGACTGTTTAATCCCTGTGCATAATTTCAGTGTGCTAGCAGAGGTGTGTGTTTTGCTTTTTGTATTTTAACCCAGAAGCCTTCAATTAAAAATGCTTAGTTGCATACTGTCACTGTCAAACCATGCCTTTGGTGGAGTAACTAGGTCTGTGGGTTGTTCTGGTGTTTTGGTTTTGTCTTCAAATTACTATTTTCTTTTGGCTGAGTGTCTACCCAGTACCATTGGTTTTCCTCATCTGACATTATTACATTTTTTGGCTAACTAAGTCATTTCCTTTCTCATCTTGCATGACTTAACAACATGTGCTCTAATCCCTCAATGAATCCATTCTGACTAAGATGAGTAATAGTTGTGAAAGAGATTCTAGTGAAAAAATAATGTTTATTTTCTTGCTACTTTAGACTCTCCATCGTATTATGCTGACATTCTTTATCTCATTCTTTCATTTGCAAATTTGTTAGTTAGCACTTGGTCATGGCAGTTTCCTATGTTTGGTACTTGTGCTTGTTGAAGAAACATGTGGAATACATGTTTTTAGTTTGTAAGATCTTTTTGTTTGTCGATATTTATTTACTATTCTTTCCCTTTTCATATTTCCAGAGGACATAACTTATCATGTGTATATCGTGCTTTATTTCTCGTAAATGAACAGTTATTGTATTGAAATGCTTCAATCTGTGATTCACATCCTCAACATGTATGTAAAACTTGTAATTGACGTCTCTAGGTTTCTGGTAGGTCATGACTGCTCTGCCTACTATTGAGCTTGACCCCCCAACCATTTCCATGATTTTTGGTGTGAATGACTCACCATTGGCTGGTCGAGATGGAACTAATGTAAGATACTCTTTCCCCCTATCTTTTTGGTTAAATATCTTTGTTGATATTTCCATATCACTTGTGGTCTTTTAGATTGCATTCCTGAATTTCACAATGGTTTAAACTGCTTCTCAACTGACTTGCATGAATTTTGGGAGAGCAACTGCAGGTTAAGGGCCCTTATTGTGACACAATGCTCTTCCGCATATTTTGAGTTGCCAATGATAGAGCCTTTTCTGTTGGGCCCAAAGGGCTGTCATCACAAAAACAACTTCTTACTTGCGCCTTGTTTCTTCTGTGATCTTGACATTTTGCATCTCATAATAACCACGCCTTCTTCGTTTCTTGCATCTTGCTTCTCCCACCTTTTCTGGTCAACTTTCTCGACATGCTGTCCTCATGGAGTTTCTGAATACCGATTTCTTCCACCTATAGGGAAAACTAATTTTTTGATGCTCTGGGGTCTATGTTGCTTGTATGCTCTACAAATAAATGAATTTATTTCTTGTCGCTTTAATTATGAAAAATCAGTGGTCCTAGGACCTGCCTCGCCGCCCACGTGTCCTCAGACTCAGAAACACCCTGCCTTGACCCCAATGGGTTCAACCTGGCAAAGCTGTCGGACCCTTGCCGCCTTCACATTTTTAAATGACAAAAATAAGGAAATATTATCATAACTTTTTTATCTGTAACCAAAGTACTTTTGTCTGTTGCTGAATTTCGGGAAGCGTTTTAATCTTACTATTTTATCTGTAAACTATTGCTGGATAAGGATTATTAAGCATTCTAAAAACTTGCCAAAACTAAGCTAATTTAGTTGGCTGAGAGTTCAGACTTCTGTAACATTGATTTCAAGTTGTTCCACGAGCATAGCATTTAAATTTCCCGTGATGCCAATTCACCAAGGGAAATTTGTATTTAATCAAATGAAATCATTCAATTTCAATAGAATTTATCTAAGAGATGAGAAATGAAAAGTATTAATACTGCATGAATTTTATATATAAGTGATTGTTTAATAATGAATAATGGACTGTTATGCATTAAATAATTAATTTAAATCAATTTCCTATTAGAAAACAATGAAGACACATTTTAACTTTGCATGGACTAAAAGAATCTGTCACGCTTTGAAGATTGTAAGAAGTTACTATTTTAATCCGAGCTAAATAAATACAAAGTGTTTGATAAATTATTATTTTAGTTTATATGCTTGAAGATTCATGGATTAAATTGAGCTTGGAAGCAGTCTGCGTTGGTCTAGTATAAATGTTGCAAAATCTGAAACTCCCCCGTGCAGCCCACTATAACCGAGCATCCGAGAATAACTTAACAGCTAGTTGCTTTTACCATGGCTTCTCAATAGTCGCTGGCTGGCCAAATGGAATGTTTTGGTGCAAATTACCTGTTCGACCATATTCCCCAGTGAACACTTAGCATTTTCTGTACTTGTCCAGTTCATAATACTATTTGGCCACAGTATTAAGAGTCCTTCTATTGATTTACATGAACATCAATGCCTTTTCCATGATTATGACTTGTCTTTATTATTCGAATATGGCGATGGCACATTCAAGCGTTTGCTCACACTTCCGTCCTCTGGCTTGTGCTTTTCTTCAGTTTCCCTTGATTCATTCTGCAGCTTCACAAGGGTCTCTTGAAGAATCCATACAAACGGCAGTTGAAGCCAAGACTTATGTACAAATACCTGAGCTCCTCAACACCTCGAAAGACTTTTGCAGACATCCAAATCCGTTTTTGTTTCTCTCCAAACTCTCGGAATGCCATCGCGTCCGTGTAGTAGATGGAATTTTACAGTCTTTTCTCCCTATCCGGCCCCGTTCTAGACCATGTCTGGCCTATTCTTGTCTCCTTTCCTACACACTTGAGAGCCCGAATCCTCTTCCGCTTGCACTTGCTATCGTGCAGCGGACACTACGTTCTGGCTGTCGTCCTGCTCCGCAAACTCATCTCTTGCTTTCTAATGCATGGATAGAACGCCGGCAGCAATCTCGGGCTGTTTCTAATATCCTATTAGAAATGCTTTCGATTGGATATTCTCCGGATTGTGGGACTTGCAATTATGTTATTCTGTCGCTTTGCAAAGTTAATCAATTGGAAGAAGCTATTGAAGTTTTGAAGGGAATGGGAAGAGCAGGTTGCTTTCCTGATTTGGATAGTTATGGTAATTTGATCAGTAAAATGAGTGAGGTCAGAATGACTAGTGACGTAATAGAAATGGTGAAGGAGATGGTGGGTATGCATGCATTGAATCCAAGGAAGGAAACGATTGTGAAAGCTGTGGATGCAATGCGGGCTAACAGAGACATTTGGAGAGCAGTTGAGATGATTGAGTTTTTAGAAACTGAAGGTGTGGATGTTGGATTTGAGGCATATGAATTGGCTCTTGAGGGTTGCTTGGAGGTTCGTCAATTTGTTTTGGCCGGAAAGTTTGTTATAAGAATGACTGAAAGAGGGTTCATACCATACGTAAGAGTGAGGCAGAGGCTGTTTGAGGGATTGGTTATGGTTGGTGAAACTGAGCTTGCCTCTATTGTGAGACAGAGATTTGCAGAATTGAAATCTTAGCTTCTTTAGTTGGCTTCATAATGCTTTTGTAGGTAAAACTGATACTTGGTGGCTCTTTGCATCTCCTGGCATTCATTCTCCTCGGCAATTGATTGGTTTGTCCAAGCATTTGGATATTGGAGTTGCGCTGTAATCAACTGATTGTCATGAAATGTTGAATTACTGGAATTAACTTTGTGAAACTGAAACCGAAGCTCTTATAGCGTGTTGTTATGCCCATATTTGTGTTTTGTCTGAAACTTGTATGTCTTCAGCAATGGCTATGAAGATGCAATTCTTCGTCTTCTGTGTTTCTTTTCCATTTTATTTGCAGAAAAAAGACAGTCTTTCTGCTTGTTACAAATCTGTTGAAAGAACATCAACCATTTCAACGTCATTTGTTTCCCAAATTGTTAATTTCTGCCAGAGATATCATTAGTTGGGGGCTTGATAAACTGATACAGTGATTTTGATATGCAGAGGGTCATTCCTTGGTGGGCCCAGTTTGGTTCTACTTTGTCCGCTACCGCCCTTATTTTAGAGCATCCACCTCATATTTTAGCGCAACACAGGAGATCATTATGAATACTTATAAAATTATGTATTTGACATCATCTATAACTGTTACTATGTTTTTGGTATGGATGTCCATTCGTGCGGGTTGGGTGGGTTCGAATTGGGTTGAAATAGGGATATAACATAAAAATATTAAACTCAAATCCAACCCAATTTGATGTTAAACCAAAAAAGCTCAATCCTAACTTAATTCGCAAAATTTCGTATCAAATTCGGGTTGACCTGATTTTTAGTCAGGTCATCTAATAACTTGATAAATTTGACCCAATTCAACCTAACTTAATCTATTTATTTTATTATTTATATTTATAAATTTTAAAATCATAATTGAGTACAAATTTGATTTACAATAAAATTTAAAATTTGGCATAATAATTAAGAGGATGCATGGTAGATGGCAGTAGTGCGATGGGGGCGCATGGCGACAGAGGAGACTAGGGTTTATCTTGTTTTTTGGAGTAAGAGGTGATAAGGGTTATTTTTGGTGATTATCCGTCGCACAACGACAAAGAAGGTTGAGATTTCTCTATTTTTTTGGAGTAGGAGGTGTGAGGGTTGTGTTTGATGATTTGGTTAATTGTCTTTGAATCTTTTTTTTTTCTCAGGTTATTTTCAGGCCTGATCCAAATCCAAATCTAATTTTTTTCAGGTGTATCATTGTTGAGTCATCAAATTGAGTTTGATTTTGACAATTCTAGTTTTTGGGATTGTTAATTCAAATATTCAATGCACTTCAGATCTACATTTGTTGACTTTACATTGTTTTCTACTAGTTATTCTATGACAGTGGTTTTTTGAACTCGTAAGGTTCCATTTAGTTTCATTTTGAAACATTATTTTTACATTTTCTACTAATTCAAAAATGAAATACATAACTTTTTAGATATTTTCACTTGATAATATTTTTATTTTTATTTTCAAAATATGTTTTTCAATAATCCATATACTCTCTCTCAATAATCTATATATTTTTTCCTCTTTACTCTATTATTTCTATCCCTCTTCATCTACAATATATTAAAACCAACATAATCATTACTTTAACAATAATTCATCCAAATGCAAATTCATTTTCAACTTATTTCTACCACCTTATCAAATTTTAAAAATGATAAAAATAGAAATTGGAAATGAAAATAAAACCAAACGAGTTGGTTTTTCAATAGGGTTTGTAATATATTCTGGTTTCTATTATGATTTAGGAGTAACTATTATAATAACTGAACCAATCATTTGAAATCTAGAATAATGTTTGCAACATAAATCTTAAACGATGTCTTCTTGTTGTGGTGCCGATTTGCTGTCAAAATAGATAAATAAACAAATATAGCTTTGGGGAAAATTAGAGTGGATTACATACTTTATTTTCATCGCCTGTTTCGTAGGACAAAGACAATGTTTGCCTGTTTGGTAATATATGAATAGAAAATATACTTGTTTAGCGAACTAAGAGCTGTCTAGGCTATTAATAATAAAAAGCAGAGCATTATAATAACTAAGTATGACTTCTAATAATTGTACCTTAGATTATCAGCATATCTTCTGGAAAAGCTAGGAATATTAGACATTGTTTATTTATTTTTCTCAGGATAAATTTCAACTCTCAAAACACTTTTAAATAAGTGCATATATTTCCAAAGACCACTAGCAAAATACTGTTTTCCAAAATACTTTTCCAAAAGATATTACAATTATAAATATATATAATAAATCAATCATTACATTATATATACATAACCAATTAATTGTTACACACACACACATATATATATATATATATACATAAAAAATTCACTCTCACCCTACTAACACAACAAAGGTTGGATTAATGTGACATCTATAGTAAATTTTGTCTACTCTTAAATATTTTCAAATAAATTATTTTTTCTCAAAATATTTTTCAATGACCCCTCAACATGACAAACCACCATCACATTCTCCAATTTCATTACCAAAATATATTCTCTTAAAATATTTGCCTTCCACACCCAAGACATAACCAAAAAAACTCTATTGTGAAGCATCCTCATAAGATCAAAAGTGTCTCACAACGATGGGAAGAAATTCTGAGTAATTAATTATGTTCAAATGTGAGCAATGCTAGATCTAAAATCTAACAAAAAGAACTAGCACACAAGGATATGAAACTTAATTATTTCACTATACAAGAGTGACTACTCAAAATCAAGATAATTAAAAACTAACCTTGTAACACCCTTAAAATTTGGTATTTTGAAAAAAAAAAATTAGAAATCAAGATATTGGTTGGATGGATTTTAGGACTCGAAAAAATAAATGAAAAGGACTTAATTGCAAGAGTTTTGAAAATTTTGGGGTCATATTGAAAATAGGCAAGACTTGATTGAATCATATTTTCGAAGTTTTGGGGTTGCATGGTAATTATTTTGGGTCAAAGAGGCCAAAATAGGGCACTAACTAAGTTTGGGGCCAAAGCGAAGGGTTTTGAATTCTTAATGGACCTAATTGTAAGCTGGACAAAGTTTTAAGGAACAATTTAGAATTCCAGAAAACTTTTCATTAAATATTGGATTTTGCAATTTTCCCCCTATTTCCATCACCTTTTTCATTGCGGCCTCTCCCCCCCTCTCTCTGGTGATTCCTCACTAGCCACCAGCGAGACCCCACACTAACCATATCAACCTCCTCCTCTTCTTACGGCAGGCACGCTGGTACCACATGCACACATAAACACCAACGAACAATAGAGAAACAGAGGACTGAAAATGAGCAATTAGCAATGGCAATGGGAAGCTTAGCTCAGCAAGGACTAGGTGCGACCAAGGGGTGTAATTTGATGGGCTTAGTTGGAGGAACGCGTTAGTGCCTTCAACTTTGGAGTTAGGTCAACGGCGAAGGAGGAACTGACACGGTGGAGCATGGCAGCGAGTTGAGACCTAGTAATTTTGGGGCTTCAATTGGACTTCAATTCGATAGCATTTGACAAAATTGATTGGACCATTGGATAGCTCTCATCGAGGGGTATCTTTTGGTAGTGGCAATAACATTTTCCAGTGACAGTGGACAATAGCAACACAATAGCGACTCCGAGGTAATTTTTGCACCTCGTCATGGTGATCGTGGTGGCGCTCTCAATTCAAGATTTTGAGGCTTCGTTAAGCACATCTTAGGGTAAAAAGTTAGACTGGGGATTTTCTATATATATGCACATACACATCTGTTGTACCATTTCATTTATAAATCTTGTATATTGCCAAGAAATGAAAAGTAGATGTATGATTTGGATATATATATATATATATGTGACATACATGCATGCATTATTACATAGTAGTGGACCTGAATTTAAATTAAAATATGATAATTTTGGGTAATTGAGTGAATTGAAGGATTGAAACCCTAACTAGTGGATTTTTATGGATTTGGAGCCAAGTGATGGTAATTGGACTATTATTTTAATTTGGGATGATGATATGAGGTTGATTATATAAATAAGGACTTAATTATGTCCTATTATTAGTACGATATGTGCCTATAAATATTCCCATATTTATGGCATAATTAGTTGTATCGTAATGTTAGTGCTAATTAAACCCTAACTGCCATATTAGCAAATAACTACCAATTTTAGGCTTTTAATCATATGATTGTAAATTATTGGAGGTTATTAAGGTTAATAAAGGATTTTGATTGTGGATTTATTCCTTTGGTTAGGTGGCAAAGAAATGGGTCCCGTGGACCAGTAAAGTGCTGATTGTGGATTGCATTTTCTGAGACTACAGAGGTGACGGTTTGCCACTTTGGCCTCAAATATTTCTATTAGTTCTTGTGAAAAAATTCCTATGAGGGTTAAATGTGCTTGAATTGTACCTGCTCGTATTTATTAAAATCTATAATTGATTGTGTTCTTGCTTATGATCTGTTAAATGACTTGTATACCCCTGTGATGGTTAGTACTTGATTGTCCTCTGATATGAGTTTGTTTTTGTCTCTTCTGGCACCTAGAACTTCCTAGTATTAGTTGTCTTGTACTTGTTCTCGATTGGTACTTGTTATTGTCCTATACTTGTTCCTATCTTGTATTGTTATCGAATGTCTTGACGGCACACTTGCTTGTTTGTACCATGTTATTTTGCCATGATGGCTTAATTGCATTTGTTAATTGTTATTGTATTACCTCATTGGCAAATTTGATTGATTAATATGTTATATGTATAGAGATATGTTTGGGCCAAGTACCAATCACAATGGAATGCTTGGATATGTTAGCAGTACGTAAGGGACTTTTCTTGAGTATCGGCATGCCGCTAGGGGCATTTCCTTAGGTATCAGTAATGAGTCAGGGGCTTTTCCCTGAGCATCTACATTCAACCATGAGTCAAGGGCATTTCCCTAGGCATCAGCAACCTATTGTACACCAAGCTACCATACTTTGGTAAAAATACTTGATTGATTAGAATAAGGAGAATCAAATATACATGTTTTGTTCTAACATGTTGAACTATATACGTTATTCGGGTTAGCTTGATTGTATTTGTATCTTGACCATTTGTAAATTGCTCATGAAGTAATAAGGATGGTATAGTTCCTGGTCTAGTTTGAACTGATGTTCGGGCCAAACAAGTTGATGGTGATTCTTTCCATAGTAAACCAGTTAAGTTGGTTGATGGGAATACCTCCCATAGTAAATTGATTGATTGGTCGAGCTGTTCGAGTCAACAATCACAACCCCTATGCTTGTACTTACTAGAAGTTTTAAATTTGACAATACTTGTTTACCCGACTTGTTATTACCTATATCTTGAAATGTACCCGTTTACTTGTTAAATTATAATCTGTTGAGTTAATTTTTCCTCGACAGATCCCTATTACTTATGCTTACAATTATCCCTCACTAAGTCCTTTGAACTTACACCCCTCTCTCTAATTTTATCTTAATTTTCTTAGACAAGATTGATTGATAAGCTTGGACTCCAAGTTAGATCAGCAAATATAAAGTTTGTATAGAATAGACGAGTGCAACTACTCATGGGCATGCTTGGACCTATGTGAAATTCAAAGATGTTATGATAAGTAGGATTGAATTGAGATCTACAGTATGTATATAATGCTGTGTGACGAGTATTTTGAAACTACTAATGGTATGTGTTTAGTACGTATGTTGTATGTTATGGGATTCTCTAAGGCTTATATATAGTGTTTTGTGGAGGTTGCTTAAGTTGAAATCCATTGCTATTTCAGATAACTTTGGAATGTTCATTATGGGTCTATTGCTTGTTTATGGGCTTGAGCAAAGATTGAATTGAATAGCATCTCAGCTAGGAATTATCTCGAGTGGAGTGCCACAGGCCTTATCAAAGTCTTGGTGCATTTCATTTCACAAAAAATTTGTCTTGTTTTGTACGTATCTCATAAAATGACAATGTATACAAGCACTCACATTTTAGATCTCTCCTATACTACTATCACCCAAATCAAAGGTTCTACTTGTAAAGCAAAACAAAACCTTCAATAAGTTCTTTAGCATCTGCCTCACAACTAATTAACCTTTTATCTAAATACTAATCTTCTCAAGGTACCCATCAAAATGACCAACATACCCCTCTTCTACTTTCTTCATCTTGAAGTTATATTCCTCCTACTTCGGCTCCAACATCCTTGTAAAATGGTTTTTTATGAAGTTGAGCCCTTTGCCTGTACTCTACAAATACCTTTTGGATATCTTTCAAAGCCTTTCTATAACTATCCACTACTATCCTCACTAAATATCTAAGATTTGATGACACCTCAAGTACTTCATTGTTTAACTCTACTCTTTCCATTTGATAATAAATAAAAAAGTTAATGGTCTTTTGGCTCTCTTTTTGCTGATGAAGTGGAACTAGAAATTTTAATACAATTGGCCTTATGAAATAATCGTATCTAAAATCAACTGTATGAACCAATCTCTTTTCTCGAGTTAAGTACTCGTTTGTGCATCCCATAAGTTTACTTTTCATCATCTTCTCCACTAATGTAGGCAACAATGATAGAGTTGTTAGGACTTTTGAGCTTGTAATGTAAGACTTAGTTCATGAGGATAGGAACTTTTATGGGTGGGACCTTGTTGATATGGAGGTCATTTTTTGTGATTCTTTTGTTTTAAATTCATGGGCTTTTTTTTTCCCCTCATTTTTTTCTTTTTCAACAACTTGAGCTTTTTTCATCATCCCTCAAAGAATTTTTAATTCTATTCGATTAGAACTATCACATCATCACTTACTTTGAGATCCACCTTAAACGATTGATCATGTCAACCTATCAAAAAAATACTAAAATATAATTTAGCTTGCAATAATTTGATGGTGTTGCGCTTGTAGGGACACGCATGCACCCTACATATTAGCTCTTTAATGTCGATCGTTTTCTTATTTAAGATTAAAAATTGTGTTTTATTTTTTTCTTCTGGATTAAATGTTGTATGTGCAGTAAGTTGACATTTGTATGGTATGATAGAGTTTTCAGCATATGAACATATCAAGTTGAACCAGACTGCTATGGTTGTGATAAAAGATATGGGGTTGAAAATAAACGAATAGATAAGTAGGGATATTGTACAATAGCTAATAATACTTATTTACTTTGTTGTTTTACTTTAAATTTCTTTGTTCAAGAAATACAACATATTGTTTATGGTATCATATCTGGAATGCACATGGGCCATATTTAATTTGATATATTATTAATTTTGACTCACAATAAATTGGACAAAATTGTGTAATCTCGTATAATATAATCACTCATTTGATATGGCATATGACTTTAAGCAAACTAAGAGATTTCACCCACTATCTCTCGTTTGATTTATGATGTTGGACAATAAATTGTGTTGTTTTTTCATTATGGTCCTCATATTCAATAGCTCATTTGATGCATGAAATTTGTTGAATCTATTAATGTGTGTTTCCAAACTCAACGGAGCAGAGCATACCGTAAGTTCATAACAGCATGATTGGGCGCCAAAGTATGCAATATTTGCACACATGCGTAGAAAAATTGGGCTTTGGCATCATCATTGAGCAAATTTTACTACCAACAAATAAGAGTCTAGGGACGGTATGACAACAAGACTAGGCACCATATATAGTATCATCAATGAATTATAGACATGTTCTGCACACAACGTCTATATGCCAATCTATGCAACATTAGTGCTTAGGCATGAAGAGTAATAAATTGGGTGCCAAACTGAGCAATAGTCCAATTTTAAATTTGAATTGATTTTGAGGCTTCACAATAATTTTACATATTAGATAACTTCGGTTGGCCGGGGCTCGATAACTATGGTTTTAACTTACAATAAAATCAAAAACAAAATAAAATTACCTACAAAAAAGAAAAGTAAGAGAAGAAAAGTGAGTTTAATGAAATTAAATAAAATAAATGAACTCCCCATCCCCAAATTCAATCTCGCCCGAACCGAACCGTCCAATGTTCTAAATATATTTACTTCACCATCGGCCCTGTATCGAGTGATGTCATGGACAGAAATTAGAAGTAAGAGAGTGGCCAAGTATGGCATACTTCCTATGAGCATGATTGTCGCACCATTCTATTCTTCTGCATATTATGTTTTGCTCCAAAAACCAACTCATTCATCAGCATCTACTTCTTCTTGTTTGGCAATTAAAAAAGGTGAATTTTGTTTCATTTAATCTCTTTAAATTTCTATACAAATTTTCTGAAATAGAGGCATTTGAGTCAAGGTTTTGATTTCCGATGGTTTGGTGGTTTCGAGGTGATTTTTAGATCAATTGAAATTTTTTGAATTTAACGTTGAAATGATAATGATAATTGTGGAAAGCATTTGAGTTTCAAATTCTGGATTTAATGGTGAGATTGCTATTTGCTAAGCAAAGACCGTGTTTAAGGATATTTTGCATGCGTTTTTTATGCAAAATTTTTGAAAAAATGAACAGGTATGGCAGAAAGCTTTTATTTGCCTTTTACTATTTCTCCTTTATATTTTACTTTGTATCATCTATTTCTTGTGGAAGTTCTTTTTCAAGTTTAATGATTTGGTACATAATTATTTTATCTACTGATTGGGCATGATCTTGAATTAATTAATCATTTAACTTGCTAAAATAAGCTTGAGCAGGATATAAACTAATTAAATATTTGAGCTATGATTAGACATAATGTTGAGTTAATTAGTCATTTAATTTGTTAAAATAAGCTCGATTAGAGTATGAAATATTGTATTTTTTATAATTAATTTCAACAGGCTCATACAAAAACAATTAATTAAAGGTGTTTGACCAAATGAAAAGCGGAAGATATATTAGTTTGACAGTATGAAAAATTAGCAAATCGGAAGTTTAAAGTTGTTGTTTACTATTTGAAAGAACTCAAGTATACTATGTACGAAAATGAGAAGAATATAGTGATGAAAGAAAAGGTACTGAACAGAAATTTGTTGGAAATAATTGGTTTGGCCACAATAATAGTCATTAAGTGGATTCTGCTCCTTGTCCTATTGCATGTCGTCCTTGCTTCTTAATCCTTTTCACAATTTCTATTGTTGCGCTCCTTAGATTTTTAGCTTCTTTTGCAGCTTTGGCTCTTTTTTTCTTATATTTGTGGCTTCCTCTTTTAGCTGTGGTTGTAAATAGATATTCGAAAATTTATTTTCCGTGTGAATCCGAATCCAGTTGTAGGGCATATTATCTGTATCCGTTTAAAGTAACTATTATCCGCATTCGATTCGTAGATATTTGACTGTAAATATATACGAAGATGGTAATTGCATATTCGATTCATTTAGTATTCACTTTGAATATATACCCGTTGGATATATTCGTTTATATATTCAATTATCCGTAATTTAATTAAATTCGTCTTCCATATTAGAAAATTAATATTTAAAAATTATTATATATAACATATTTTAATTTTTCATATATTTTAATATATAAATACTATTTAAAAAATTTATCATATGTAATATATTATTATGCACAATAAATTATTTTTATTTTTTCAATATAAAATCTCTTAATCTATATATAAATAAATATAAGTATAAATTATTAATTAAAGAATTAATAAGAAAAAATAAATAGTTAAGAATTATGAAGAACTGATAGATGACAGTAATAATAATAATAATTAAACAATAATAAATCAAGAAAAAAAATTAAAAAATCAATATATGAACGATAGACTTAATTAATATGAAGTTTTTGTAACTTGACTTTACAAATAATTTATGATCTAGTCATTTTATTAATAATAATTAATCATAAAGTCAATCATTAATTAAAAAATTAATTAAATCAAGAATAACTAATTTTTTCAATACGAAAATAAAGTAGTAAAATTCTAAACTATTAACTAGCTAAAGGGACACTAAACTTTTTAAATATCTAACTATACTCTATACATATAATATAAGATGAATGTATCAATTCATAATTTTATTTTGTAGAATTCTAGTATTAGTAATTTAGAAAACTAATAAAATTTATCTACATATAAAACTTAAACTCTAAATCCTAAAATCCCACAACTCTATAAACCTTAAATCCAAAAATATTAATAATAGAGAATATTTTAATTGATTAACATTATTAATATCTACATATCTAAAACCAAATGTCAATATTCAATAGCCATCATAAAATCTATTTTTTAAAAATTATATTTAAATATAATATGCAAAAACGGATATTCGGATATTTGTATCTGGATATTTGGATATTTATAAATGGATATTCAGATATTAATAAATGGATATATCCTAATAATTATAATCGGATACGAATATTCAAATTCAGTTAGTATCTAGATACAAATTTGGATTTCACTATTAAATATCCATTGGATATGAATATGAATATGGATATTATAAAAATTAAACAGATACAGATATAGATACAGTGTATCTGATCAATTGTATATCCATTTATAGCCCAATCTTTAGCTGTTGAAATGAACTTTGGTTGTCCATGGGCAAAATGGAAGGTTTAAGGACAATGTGCCACTTTCTCAATTTCCTTTTGAGTTATTATATATTTCATGTTGAAACATGATGTATGGAAAATTTAGTTAAGAGGGAACCAAGCTATTAAGTTCTATCACAGTTGACAGTGATGCATAACTATGACTAAGTTGTTTCTTATGCATGAAGATTAGGAATTGAACATTGAACAAACATGTGATGTTGTTCTCGCATGGCAA
>JACGDI010000469.1:2833-12863 GCA_014898725.1 Jacaranda copaia | reverse complement strand
TGCATTTTGCTCACAAATATTTTGCACTCAAAATTTAGCATATCCTCATTTTCCAACATTTTCTCTTTATTTATACATTACTTTTAATATAATTTTAGTTTAAATCTTAAGATGTCTAGTAGCTCTTCTTCAAATTTGCAAAAATCTAATTTTTCATGCTATCAATCAACCTAATATGTGAGTAATTTTTCAACAATCAATTGTGTATGTAAACAACCCGTGCTCGTATGAACATCTTGGACTTCAAACAACCTCAAATGAAAATTTGCAGGTTGCCAAAATTGGGGTGTAAGTAGATTGTTTTTTTAATTTAAAATTTTTATAGAGTTAATATATTTTTATTTTCATTTAATTTTGAAATTTTTGTTACAGAAAGAATATGAATGCAAATTTGTGAAGTGGCTAGAACCTAAAATTTGTGAGAAAGGAACAAGGATTAGACAGTCACAAAGATTAGATAGTTAATGTAGACAAAAACAACCATTAAAATATAAAATGCTCAATATATAACATAATAAAATATTTATGATTTCCACAAACATAGGCTTTTTTTTTTCTCGATCAATTTCATGAGATGCATCCATTTTCTTTCTTTTTGGTTTACAGAGGGGCAAAGCATATTTAACCTTTTTTTCTTTCCTGTATTTTGTACTGATTCAATCAAGAAAAATTTTGTCCTTGTAAATATTTTTGGGAATTTGTTGAATTGGAATCACCCATGGCCTATCACAATCAAGGTCTCATTCAGCCAATTGTAAGCAACAAAATTAGCGTTTTTTGTTTACAAAGTTGAATTTTCATTTCTGCAATTGGTCCCAAAATTTTCTAATTTCATTCAAAAGAACATGAACTTTCAGGTCTAATGGACCTCCAAGAGAACTTATGAAACTCTTTTTAATTGATCTTATGGATTCTTAGAGAGCAATGATGGCAAAAGATTCTTGCAAATACTTCTCTATCCTGAGTTGTAATGAGTAGTTGGTGTCTAAATAATCATAACAGTAGCTAAAGATGATTAGGAATTCTTTTCTGCACACCATAAACTAGTAATGTAAGTTGCAATTAAGAAGTTTTTGGAAATTTCCTGAACTAGAATCACCCATGCCCAAATAAAATCAAGGTGCCTCTCATTTGGCCAAATTGTAAGCACCATAATTAGCCCATTTGCCTACAAACTTGAATTTCCATTTAAGCCAATTGTCCCAAAATTCTCTAATCTCTCATTCCAGGAGAGTGTGAGATAGTATTAACTTACATAAAAGGTTCATCTGATATAGCATCCAACAAATTCAGCCTCACTATTTTAAAATAAAAATAAAAAATAAAAGGACCACATAGCAATGCAAATTATTAGAACTAAACTAACTCAAAATAAGCGAAATTCATTTAAGGGCAAATCAAGGATATAATGTACCACATATTTATTACATTGATCAAACGTTGTATATTATTTATTGAACAACCCAATAACCATCGCCAAAGACGAAGTCAGGGGGCTGACAAGGGTAGCCACCCCCCCACCCTTCAAAATATTAAAACTTTATTTTTTATATTAATTTTTTAAAAATATTATACTTTTGCCATCTTCAAATTATAAATTTGCCCCCCCTCTTATTAAAAATATGCCTTTTTTTCCATGTACTTCTTTGTATATATGTGAAATAAATATATATATATATATCATATTTTTGGTGATTCAAAATTTCACTTCCATAAAGAAAAATTCTAGCTCCATCCCTGACCATTGCATATTGAGTACCTAAAGTCACATATCCAGCTTATTTATAAAAAATATAGCAAAAAAAAACAACAATCACAAAATTACTGTAGTTTTGGAGGATTTATAAAATTATTGCAAAGCATGGCTGCAAGCCACGCCTTTAGATATGTTAAATTTTTTTTTTTAATGCAGCCCAAGAGGAATGGCACCATGCCATGCCTCCTAGGTATTTTTTTTTCCTGAAATTTTGCAAGAGGCGTGGCATGGTGCCATGCCCCTTGCATGGTAAAAATACAACTCACGCCTTTTTGGAATTTTTTTTTTTATAAAAATGCAAGAGTGTGTCACGAGGCATCTTACATGGTGAATATCCACACAAGACGTGGATATAGAAATGCAAAGAGGCAGTTTTGCATGGTGAATTTGAGGAAATAATTTTTTTTCCTAAAAATTAGCAAGAGGCATGCTTGTAGTATTAGGGCTGACATCAGCTCTAATTTTTTTATTTTATATTTAAAATTTAAATTAATTAATTTTTTTAAATATTTAAAATGAGTAAAAAAAATAGTACAATTTTTGAATTTTTTTTGTATAAATGTACTCTTTTTTAAAATGCAAGTGTTTCAATTGATGTAAAGTATTAACTCATAAAGGGAAGCTTGTAATGTTAAAACGTTGGCCAAAATTGATATATAAAACCATAGCACATGATTTTATGTATTAATACATTCTTGAAGAATTATCATACATTATAATCATAAATGATGCTTGTAATTTGAAGAATTATCATACCTTCTTGAAGAACAATATATGAATTTTAATTTTTTAAGTATGTTAGTGAAATGTAACATAGATCAAAATTATTTAAAATTTTTGAGATTTTCGACCAAATTTATTATTCATAAAGTTTGATACAAAGGAAAAACATAGAACATAAAATATAATTACAAGGTTGGAAGAATCAAGGATGTTAGGCTTGGGCTTCAGCTTCGGCTTGGGCTTGACGGCGGGCTTGTTGTCTTGCACATGCTTGGGGCCAATCCATTTCATTTTGGATACAAGTAATGCGATCCCTTACTACAACACGTCTCTCTCTACGGGTTGGATTATGGACTAGTTCAAAATTAGGTTCATCCCAATAATTTTTGCTCCATATAAGCTCAAAACTCCCTTAATATATTGCCAAGTAATATTCAATATTTTAATATAGCTTGAAAAATGCTGCAGCGTTTATCCCAAAATGTCGACATGCACTCATCACATGGGAGCATGGAATATCAAGTTCAGCCTATTTTCCACATGAGCACTCACGTCTCGTATGTTTGACAACTTGCACATGATTTCCCTAACCTATGTGCATACGTGTTATGATTGAAGCTGATTGTTGAATATAGTCAAACTTTTGAACAATGTGCTCAAAAGAATGGTGTTGCCAGTTGGAATATATATTATATGCATAATCGGCCCAAAGTTGTTGCTTGTTCATCATGCCATGAGCTTTGATCATCCAATCAAGGAACAGTTTGATAGAATGAGAGAATGTCTGCTGAACAATAGCTGTAATTGATAGTTAATGAGCATCATTTAGTACTCCATTGAAACACTCAGACATGTTTGTAGTCAAAATACTGCAACGCCATCCTCAATCATAACTGAATGTCCATTGAACTTTGTCAATATTTTGCAAATATAAATAGATATTCTCATTAGTTTCTCTTATTTTTTCCATATGCCTATCAAAATTTTGAATTTGGACTGCGGCGTCGGCTTTCCAACATAAATCCTTCAACTAAACATTTTTGAAATATTTATTGAAGTTGGACCAGACATGCCTTAGACAAAATTGATGCACTCTATGAGGGGGTGTGAAATCAGGTATGCATGCAACAGTAGATAAGAGGCCATAGTGATGATTAGAAATCAGGCACGTGCCTTTCATCCCTCTGACAATGTGTTTAGACAACATTTCCAGAAACCACTTCTAAGATAAAAAGGTTTCTTTATCGATAATTGTAAAAGCTAATGGCAAAACTTGTTAATTATATCCATAGCCACCACAATCAACATCTTGTGTCTATATTTCATATATAGATGAGTTTCGTCCACATTGATAACTTTGCAGCAATATTTGAACCCATCAATACACAGTTTAAAGGCCTAAAATACATACTTCAATATATTATACCTTGATGTGCATGTTCCTTGATGCTCTTATTCAACAATGGTGTCTGGATTCTACTTTTGGAGAGCTCCCATATACTTAGGCAATAGTCTTACTGAAGTCTCCCATGTCCCAAAAAAGTGCTCTCTTGTATATTTCAATGCATTACATGTCTTGGCGTATGAGATTTCGTATCCATATTTGTCCTTCATAGTTTGCTGCACACTTTTTATCTTATATACCGACTAGTCATGAACATGTCCCAACAAGTCCGTAGCGATCATTTCTTGACTTAAGTTTCAATGATCAATTGAAACTTCATTCATCAAACAACTATGAAGGCCCCCGTACCTTGTAATCTTCCACATTCCTATTTACTCTTTCAGAACTGCCCGAACACTCTATGAACACCCTCGTTTGCACACTACTTTACATAACTTTGTTGTACTCTTAAGTATGCAATATTCTCATCATGCAACATGTACAAAGAAATCCTTGACACCGGCTATAACATGCTTCTTATCTTTGAAAACCATGTCTTTCTTGAGCTTTCCATGACTACTGTCATAATAATTCCCCCACGCTCTAGATGGAATATCCACAAATTAAAATTATATCATGAAGAAGTAATAGAACTTAATGAAGCACAATCATGATATGCTCCTAACATATCTAGATATGACACTGGTGATACATTGAATGATTGGCATGCTAGTGTCAAGTTCTGAAAAATTTAATCCAGCTAACCCCCAACCTAGGCCAAGATCTATATCCACCAACACAGAGAATGACTAATTGAATATTGATATATATAGAGGTAACGGTGTTAATTCATTTTGATGTATTGGTTGTGGTATGTAACAGTCTAAATATAAATCAGGATTAACACCAGATGGATCTGCCACATCAACTTCACCTAACGAATTATTACTCATGTTCAACTATGAATCTATCTGTGCAGTACCACCTCTGTCGAGCTGCTAGACCTAATGAGCTGTCTTTACTTTTTCATATTTATACTCTGACTCACCTCTTATTCTACAATAGTTGGTTGTTGCGACACCTCAAATGGGAATTGTTATGTAGCTATATCTGACACCTCCTTAGCAATCAACCTAGTTTGGTCTCTAAATTGTGTCCATGATATAATTTTAGAATCATCAACAACGGAATAATAGCTGAGCACTAGGTTTTGCATTCTATCATACTGCAATGTGAAAAATAAATGATTTAATGTTAAATAATCTTAATTATAAAAAATCAATAAAATATTGTAGTTTCATATGATAGAATTCTATACATTCCATATCATGCCATGCAGGGATATCATCTGGATGATATCCCATGTCTATGGCGGCGTAGAGCGGTGATATGAATCATCGTGTAATCTGATTATACCGTGCCATGTATCTAGTATCCATAAATTGAGATCCTACGATATTGTGTTGTTAAACAACAAGTTGCCCTATATTATCCCATTGAGAAACCCAATGTATATGGTATGACCCCTAATCTATACCAGCATAAACTCTATAGGATATATTGTGTAATGGTAGATTATGTTCTACTAGCAAAGGAGGAATATTTTAGCGCATACCAAACTGTCATAGAACACGCTCAGGATGATATATCTCAATGATAGCATAGTTGATCAATGGACAAACTATTGTGGTCTAAAGTTCTGGAGCATACTCCGGTAGTAAATTCTGAATGTCAAGCAAATTTATGGCTTAGGGTTGCCATATAAACTGCATATAAAATATTTAAATTATATTTTAAATGACTTATATACTTATTTTTAATATCGTAAAAAAATAAAATAAAATAAAAAAATTTAGTCACCTCATGTGAAGGCATTTTATCAAGCATAGATCGAATGATTCATACAGAATAGCTTGCAGTATGTGTAAAGAAAAAATAATACATCCACCTACACATAATTAAGCTACAAATTAATTTATGATATATAATATTAGGAATTAATATAAAATCACTATTGAGCTTATATTACCAAGCACCATATGGAGGTATCGACAGTTCATGGTCATCAATTACCCGTGATTCCATATCAACACGGGATATTACACCTCTAGGTGCTAGAGTTCTAATCCAAGACCAAGCCCAAATCTACAAGTGAACTCTCCTACTTAAGGGACATATAGTAATAAAAAGATATCTAAATAATATTTATTAAATTCATTTATTTTACCTATATTAGTTGAATTGCACCACCAATATTAAATTTCCCTTGTTGACATGTAGTGCACAATCATGGTACAAAAAAATGATAAAATTGCACTTCCCCAACTAAAGTTATGAACATCATGAATATTTTCAAAATGCTTCAAATACACTAACGGTACCACATTGCCTAAAGAATCTGGGCATATAACACCTCCTAAAAGTACTAATGCACATGTACGTGTAATCTATTCAACCTCTGAATCAGAGCTGTCATCTATAATACAGTGGTTGTGAATGTGCATGACAATAGCTGTCAAATAGAGTTGAGATCCCCTAAATTGACTTTCGTTTGGCCTTAAACTAAGATAATTCTCACAATATTCTTGCCACTCCCCAGTGAACCAGTTAGAGCCTTTACCAGTAATAGGACAACCTCGTATTGTTAAATGCCATATGACTGCCACATCTTGAAGTGTAACTGTAACCTCTCCAACAAAAAAATAGAAGGTGTGAGTCTCAGAACACCACCATTAAAGTCGTGATCAAGTGTAGATCAATATTAAATTGTCCACAACTATATACACCATAAAATCTCATCTCATGTGATAAATTTAAAACACGGACACATAGCTCTTCATGATTTATAACATTCCAAAAAGAACTATCTTCTCGCCTCACTGTAAGAGTGTTGTCAAATCCCCAACAAATACATATTCTTACCGATGAGTAGATTGCATGTGTAGAATTGTCGGATCACATGGACCATACACATTTATAGTATCCATCCTACAAAATAAAATAATTGTGTCATCATCTATATATATTTTAAATGTAATTTAACAAAGATTATGCACATTTGTACTTAAAAAAAAAGAACTAAAACAAAAATAGAAACATTCTTCAAATATTTGAATTTTATTAAATAATTAATTTATAAAAAAATCTAAAGTGCATTTTTTGAGCTCTTTCTTTATTTTTTAAAATAATTAATTATTAAAATTTTAAGTATAAAATAAGATATTCTATGTTAAACTATAATAATATCATACTTATTATTCAAACTTAATTTTAATTATTTTTTTTAAAAATAAAAATTAAATATTTTATAATAGTGGAGCTAATGTTAGCCCTAGCGCAGCGCCATCACGGGCACTACAAAGTGCCCAAAAAGGTGCCTTTTTTAGACACCTTTTTGGGCATTAGTTTCAGTGCCCGTGACTATATATATTATATTATATTATATATAAATTAATATATTTATAATACAATTGGCATACGTGATTAATCTATAAAATGTGATACACATAATTTATAACAAATATATATATGTTTTTAAAAATTTCATCTAATATGGATTAACTTCATTATTATAAACCCCAAACCTTTCTAACTTAATATAAATATTATTAATAATTAATATACAATTATAAGTATTTTAATTACTTGATAACCACTAATGTAAAAATTAATACTCCATAATGTGCTTTTATTTCCTTTCTAGTTTTGCATGAACTAACAGTCAGAAAGAAAATGTCATAAATACCAATTAATGCTATTGTCATGTCTATTAATCTTAAATTATTCAAACTAAATGTTAAAATTAACTTTGGATTCACAAGATCATATCAAACTTAATAATAAACAAATTAAATTAAAAAACTTCTAAAATTTGAAAACCAACCTAATATTGATGAGTCAAAAATTCCTCCTCCAAAATAAGACTTCTAATCAAACTGTAAAAAATTAAAAAAAAAAACAGCAAAATATTATTTTAACAAAAAAGAATAATAAACATTAAATAATCAAATATAAAAAATTAAAATAGATAGCATAAATTCAATTTTACCTTATTTCAAATTATTTGAAATACAATCTCTTCTTTATTTTTCTTTTCCCTTCTCCTTTATTTTTCCTCTCAAATTTTTCTTCTCTGTCTCAACACCAATACTCACTCACTTCATTTATAAACTAAATACTGAAATTGAAGGATGGAGTGGACGAGTTATATAGAGGCGTGGCTCCTCTTTACTGATTTTAAAGGTTTAAAAAGCACTCCCCTGCAAGAGGCATGAAGCACTCTTACATAAAAAATAAAAAAAAAATACCCCACGCCTCTGGGGCTGCACTATCAAAAAGGAGTAAACATATCTAAAGGCCTAGTTGCTTTACAATAATTTTGCAAATCCTCCAAAATCACAATAATTTTGTGATTGCTGTTTTTTTTTTTTTTTTGACTATATTTTTATAAATAAGCCCACATGTCCTTACTTAATTTCAAAGAAAGCCTTTCGCTTTTTGCCAAGTTCCAGATATTACTTACAAAATTATGCATTCATATTGGCCCACGCAAGATCAGGTGTGATGGCATTCAAAATCAGATGAAGCGAGATTAATGATCCCCAAACATCCCAATGGCCCAACAATAGAATTGCTAACATTGCTACTGCTGCTTAGATCTGCAATTCTGACCCTTCTCCCACGGCCAACGACCCACTAAAATTCCCATTTCTGCCCTTGCTTAAGTAGGAACTTGGAAGGAAATTTGCAATTACTGTGACTAGGATTCAGAGAAGTGATAGCAGTAGTGTTGCTAAAATTGCGGCTGTACTCAGAGAGGCCATGTTTGAGGAAGTAGTCGTTGAAAGCGAACGACACTGTACGCTGGAGTTCCGACACGTCGTAACATAGCCCACCTTTCTGGATGGACGTATAGTTGGCTTTGGCGGGTCTAGACATGCCCAGTCGAGGGAGGATGCAGAGTCGCGTCCTCCGCGTTGTTCTTCGCCACGCACCACAGCTCCCTCGGACTCCCTCTCCTGCGGCTTCCTTAGGCTGTCGCCAAAGCAATGACTAGCGAAAACAAAAGGAAAAGGAGAGTTCGAGCAAAGATTCCAGAACCCTCTTTCAATATACAGACATGAAAGTAAAGTGGCAAGTTGTACAGTGGAAAGAAAATGGCGGAAGCCGTTAATAATGGTTAAAAGATTCAAGTGCTTAAAATGTTGTTTTAGAGGGTTATTTATAAGCATGGAATTATGACCATTGGGTTTCATTGAGAACCGAGCAGACACGACATGGCATCAGAAGTTCCAACATTTTTTTTTTTTTTGGGTATGAGAAGTTCCAATGTTATTACAGGAATGTTTTAAGGGGAATAAATTTGCAATCACACTCCTCAGCTATTGCAAATTATTTTAAGGAAAAATGACATTTTGTCCCCGTAAATTGTGTTATGTTATTGTTACATATAATTTGTCGGATAATTTCTGACTCATTGATATAAGTCTTTTACATAATCCTAACAAATTTTAAATAGACATTTATTTAAAATAAAATTTAAAAAAACCGTACACATAGCTTGTATGGTTAAAAGTGTTCATTTCTTCAATTTATTTCCTGTGGCTACACGGATATTTTGTCTCGTGATATTAGAAAGTTATGTTATAAAAATTTTAGAGAATGACAGAGAGAAAAAGAAAAAAAAAAGACTAGTACGTGTTTTCATTTAGTTCCATGCAAATTTGATTATGCGCGTAACCTGAGTCCTAATTGAGATTTGAATTTCCTTTTCTTCTTTGAGCGTTATTAAATAATAATTCTCCTTTAGTTACCATTAAATCTCTTGCTCTTATTTAGTTCAGCTTAGTAGAGGTGGTAGGGATATTAGAAATCATCCTTAAATATTATTACCAGTTAATATGAAGGAACAATATTTAGTAATTTATAATCTTCACCTATTTAAGTTCAATTCATTTTATTAGTATCTCCAATGTGATCCGACTAGAAAATTAGACATAGATCACTCCATTTGTTTAGTGAAGGCATTCCCACTCTAATCATTTTCAGTACCAATAACGTGACATAGTTTAAAGTATTTATAAATTACTCTTAATATAATTCTATAGCCAATATATATATAGATATTGATGCTGCAAAAAGCTGAATGGTCCGGAAGTCCGGTGGAT
>JACGDI010000426.1:357177-401394 GCA_014898725.1 Jacaranda copaia | reverse complement strand
AAATGAACCCAACAAAATGTAAATTATACATTTCCAAATTAAAGACATATTATATTCTTTAATATTTTCTCCATCAAGAAAATTTTAAATGCCACAACCTAAGCGCACCCGTTTGGTTTGTTTTCAAAACTCATTCTCATTTTCTTTTAAAAATAAAAATAAAAAATTATAAATTTCTCCCATATTTTCATAGAAAATTTCATTCTTAACATATTTTTCCAAATACACTATTACATATTCTCTCAATTTTCATATTTTATTTTATCTTACTCTTATTTGCACGACTTTTGATACAAAAATACTATAATTTACAAATACAATTCATTTTAAATCCTACACACTTATTTCGTTTTAAATAAAATTAATATGGGATAGCCCAGCAGGTTCACTAAGCCTAACGTCAGTTACATTCAGCCCAACAGGCCCGTTGGGCCTAACATCAATTTTGGGGTTTACCCATTTGACAACACTTATTTGGTCGAGTAAACTATAATCGACCGTGCTCGACGGGACGTGTCGCCTATTCTATCCTGTGCCACCATGGGCCAGGTTGATCAGTTAAATGGTTGACCAGCTATGTCCAGTCGACTGTTGTTAACCTCATGTCTCTTTCTTCGATGCTGACTTAGATCCACGTTGCATTTATTATTTTAACATGCAGCATGCTTCTGCATTAATGACACGTGACGGCCAATACAGTCGTTACCACCAACTTCGCCACCAGTCCTGTCAATGCTTTTGGTAGAGAAGTGCTTACAAGAGGTACTGTTCATCCTGAAAAACAGGAGATTGTGCCAACTGAAACAGTACTGAGATCTAAAATGATCATTTACCCCCTGGCAAGGACTAAAACTCACTTCACCTAGGAGGGGCACCATTGACAAACAATGCCCAGAGAAGGCTATAAATACTTTATATCCAATTACGCTCAAAGTAATGCCAAGTACACTATAATCTCTCCATATTCTGTTCGATTATCTCATCTCAACCAAAATTGACTTGAGCGTTCGAGTGCCTTAATCGGGGGCACCTCGACTAATTTGACGTGTATTGCTTGTTGCAGATCTCAAACCTCAAGAAGAATATAAATGGATTTTCTCAATCTCCCTAGTTGAAAATACCCAAACAAAACCCTTTTTACTATATACAGCTTTCAACCTCATAAAAAATATACAAAAAAATATTTCATTTTTAAACTCGCACTTATAACTAATTTTTCATTATTTCCTTTCATCAAAAAATGAAAATGCCTCCAAAAAATAAAATCAAATGGGCTCTAAGTGATTTCATCATTCAAAACAAAATTTGTTATTTATTTCACACTAAACAAAATATAAAATATTTTTGTTAAATCTTAGTTCTTACACACATATATACAACTCATGTGTTTTAAAGCATGCTAAATTTTTCATAAAACAAATATTTATTGCTCATGCATGTAAACATGATCAATGTAGGTTAAAAAACTTATGAAATAGAATAACATAGTCGAGAGCTAGTCACATTAAAAATCTCGTGCAATTCAAGAGTCAGGACACATTTTGTGAAAAACTCACTAGAGCTGTTGATGTATCTAATTTCAATTCGAATTTAGTTTGAATTTTAGAATTTGTATTCGATTAAAATATTCAATAGATTAGATTCGATTATAAATATTTATAATTTGAAATAAGTGGATCAGATATAGAATTAAATAATTTGGTCCGTTAAAAATTCAAATTTGAACTTTAATAATTTTTTATTAAATTAATACTCTTATATATAATGTTAATAAAGATTTTAAAATAAAATATATATTATATTGCCTAATATCTATATTAACGTTTATATTATGCCATTAATATTGAGTTTTTATCTTAAAAAATAAGAAAAATATCATAAAATTTCAAATATAATAATGCGTAATAGTTTATCTATACATTATTGTAATATGACATAGGGGTTTAGTATTCAAATATGTAATTTTTGGACTAATATATAATAAAAAGGTTTTAAAAATTCAAATATGATTTAAATTTATTTTATAAATGTAATATTTTTATACAATCCAAAAGGGAATAAAAAAAGAAAAACTAAAAATATTAAATCGAATTGAATTTTTTTTAAATCAAAATTTAAATATCTATTGAATTCAAAAAAAGTATTGAATAAATCAAATTTAAATATAAATTTTAATAATTAAATATAAATTTAAATATAATTAATTCAATTCAAATTCAAACAGTGGCAGTCTTAAAACTGTCACGATTCCTCAGCCGGTCGGCCCAAATACTAATTTACTATACTTTATAAAATGTTGCGGGGTGCGGGGGGGACACTTCAGTCGTCGGGCCGTGCGTGCGTCTTACTCGGGCTTCGTCATCATTTGACAACTTGTACAAGGAGACAAAGTTTCGATAAAAAAGATCATGCATTCCTATCAAGCTTCTGTTTGGTTTAATTTTCAATCATTTGTTTGCATTTCTTTCATCCTTTGAAATAAAATTAAATATTTTATTTAATTTCTTTTATAAAATATTATTAAAATTTCTAATTTCTAATCATTTTAAATTATTCATTAATGCTACACATATTAGCATTTTTTATCATCGCTCATCATTGCTTTTTTTATAAAGTGTACTTTTTAATTATTATATTATAATAAAAATAATATGTAATAATATAAAAAATTGAAGTATTATTTGACAAAAGCCTACATAAAAAGGTATTTATCTTTTTATCAAACTAAAATCAAACATGACTTTATTAACAATGCATTCTCCAATATCAAAATTCATTCTCCCATGACAATTGACAATGCAAATTTTAGTAAGAGTGTTTGTATACTGGGAAAGATTGGGGTAGAACATGAGTAGTTCGATATGTTTGGGATTGAATCTATAAATTAAATAAGGAATACATGAGGTTTGTTGAGGTAACTATTGACTAACATTTTCTAATATTTAAATCGTGTCCAGCTATGAAAGGTAAATAGAAAAGGAAGAGGGCAATATGAGGGCTCATAGTGCATACTTGAGTTTAGTGCTAAAAAGGGGCATTTATAAGTGGATAAAGTTTGGGGCTAAAATGATAGATGTACCACCGTTAAGTTTAGGAACTCATCTCAATTATAACGATAAGATAAATCTTTTAATTTGAGTTCACAGGTCTGCCATTGACTATCTGAACAGTACTTTAAGCACTTGAAGCCTATAAAAGGTGGAGAACAATGTGCCAAACATAATTTATGTGAAGAAATTGGCTAGGGAACGTTATTTAAAGTGGCAACATACAGTTGACATCAAATTTATTATGTATTTATGATGGTCGTCTAAATCTTGACTAGGGACATCGACTTATTGAGGTTGTGTTAAAATATGATAACATCCTAGAGTTTTAAAGAGAGACAAAGGCTGATGCGTATCAACCTTCATTGAATCTCAAGAATGATCAACTTGAGGATAGTCGGATGGAGAAGAGATGAGAGTATTATCTTTTGCTGGCTAAGCGCACTTCTAATATCCTGCACTCAAATTTATGCAAAACTGCCAACCTTGGCGTCGGGTTCAAGGGTAAATCAATAGTCGTCCAAAATGCGAGGGAACACTCCTCTCACTAAACCAACAAAAAGTTAATTAAAAAAATTAAAATTTATCTCTTTACAAAATATTTTCAAACAAACAATTTTATGAGAAAATATTCATCAACATCCTTTAAAATAAAAACAAACAATTTTTATATTTTCAAAATTAGTTATTCAAAACATTTTCTTTCAGAATATTTTTCATAATTCAACCAAAAAATTGATTATGTTTTTCCTATTTATTTTTTTAGCAAATTTACCAAGCAACTCTCTTGGCTAGTTTAGTTGAATTTTTAAATTATCTCATAATTGTTTATCATTGATAATTTGTGTAATTTTTATCATTAAAATATAGTTTGATTGATATGATAAATAAATCTATAAAATTAATAGATTAATTTATCATAAAAATTACATATATAAATACGAATTTTTATTATTTATTTGAATCGTAATATTTATTGCCATTTTAATTAAATAAATAATAAAATAAAATAAAATAAAAATATTATACTCAATCTTATCATTTCAACCAAATTAATCATTTGTCTCTTGTGCTATTTTCTGGTGCACCTACAGGCACCTCCATGTCACCCCTTGCACCACGTGGTTTTACGCTTTCTGCAACGCGCCAACGTCTGCCACCATCCCAGAACTCTATGCTACAATACTTCCCATTTTAACGTCCTTTTTCTCTCTACTTACGGGTCTGTGATTTTTCATATGTTTTTCGCTAGAATTCTAGTTTCATACGGCTACTTCGCTTCGGCGGTTTTTCTCTTCCTTTTGGAACTCTTCATTGTGATCATGTTGATTATATTCTACGTGAATTCTTGATTGAAGAGTTGATGAATAATCTATAATTCTTAGTGGTTTTTAATTCTTGTATTTTATTTTGATGCAATGGCTTCAATTCTTCGGTTCCGGAAGCTCTGTTTTCTGGAGCCCGTGAAGAGGTCTTCATATGATGAAAATCCAAAAACTGCTGAGAAGCAACCAGCTGAAAGCCCCAAATTTGAGAAGAAAAACAAGAACGCTAATTCTTCTGTGTTGGAAGAGCAGCCAAAAAGAAGGAAGCAAAAGAAGGAATGGGGGTGCATAGATACCTGCTGCTGGACAATTGGGTTCTTATGCACTTCCTGGTGGCTGCTCTTGTTCCTATACCATTGTTGGCCAGCAGATTTGCCTGGTCTTAAGGCCCCAGAACCACCAGGAGCCTGGTTGAGACGCGATGGTCTTGAGCTCTGGGAGGGTAGGCCTTGCTCTAATGGCCTCTTCCGCAGGCCGCTATGGGGTGGCAGCTTCGCAGAAATTTTCAAGAGGTTTGACACTTTGAGTTGCAGATTGGATTTTATTTTTTCATTTTTAACCTTTTTTTCTGTTTCAGTTTTGATTTTGGGTTCTTGGTGACACACAATTTCGCATTTTGATGGAAATTAGGCCTATGTGTTGGTTGGAGCTTCTTTCCTTGGACAATGAAACAGGGCTTAATCAACCTGGAATTCGGGTCCGGCCTGTGCCGGGCCTGGTTGCAGCTGACTATTTTGCTCCTGGATATTTTGTTTGGACTATTCTTATTGAGAATTTGGCGCGCATTGGCTATGAGGAGAAGAATATATATATGGCTTCTTATGACTGGAGGCTGTCCTTTCAGAACACAAAGTTATAAGCTAATAATTCATACAGGGTGGGGTTTTAGTTTTACAAGTGATGAGATATTAGCTGTTCCTGTTCTTTTCTTCTCTTATTTACAACAAATAAGTAATACATTTACAGCTTTTACGTTTTCTGTATAAATTATCAGGTGGGATGCTTAATGAGTGTATTTATTTATACAGATGATACTGAACTCATTTATTAAAACACTGCAAATCAACTAAAGACGAGCATTTAATTCAATGATTTCACCAACCTGTGTACTCATGAAGATGGAAGTTTTCTTCAAATTTCAGTTGATAACTAGATCTATGTTTGCTATATGTTGAGCTTCCTCTAATTTCATAACTGGATGTGCAGGTAAGGGACCAAACTCTTAGTAGATTGAAGAGCAAAATGGAGCTTATGTATGCCACTAACGGCAATAAGAAAGTGGTGGTAGTGCCTCATTCCATGGGTGTAATCTATTTTCTTCATTTCATGAAATGGGTGGAAGCCCCTCCACCGATGGGAGGCGGCAGTGGTCCTGGTTGGTGTGCCAAGCACATAAAAGCAATAATGAACATTGGTCCGGCATTTCTGGGTGTTCCAAAAGCTGTTAGTAACATATTGTCTGCTGAGAGCAAAGATGTTGCTTTTATCAGGTTTGTGTAAGAAAAATATCCTGAACATGCTTGTACTATGCTGTACAGTTTCTCATACTTGCATATAATACACCGACCTCTTCTTGCCAATCCACGTGTTTTGATGATACTAATATCAACCAGCTGTTTCCACAGACAGACACACACGGGCACACAGAAGGAAATACTTTTATCCAGTCTCAATAGACCTTCTCTTAGTGCTCCCTAGTGAAATACATATTATGTACTTCTTTAGCAAATGACAGAGCTGGTGTAGTTTTCAGTTGGGCTTCAATTTGATATATGAAAAACAATAACCGTCTTATGTGGCAAAAGCTCTAAAGTAGGTGTAAGCACATGATGATTGCTGCATAACAATCAGTGTTAAAGATCCTGCATTTCATTTTGCAGAGCTATGGCTCCTGGTCTCTTGGATTCTGAAATTCTCAGACTTCAGAGTCTTGAGAATGTCACGCGTGTATCTAGAACATGGGATTCAATTATTTCTTTGTTGCCTAAAGGAGGGGAGGCCATTTGGGGGGACTTGGATTGGTCCCCTGAAGAAGGTCATGCGTGTGATTCAGCAAAGAAAATGTACCAGCAGGATTTTGACACAAAGAGCAACAACAGTGGTGGTAAGAGGGTCTTCCAAATGCAAGAGTCAACTAATTATGGAAGAGTCATCTCTTTTGGGAGGAAAGCATCAGAGCTGCATTCTTCAGAACTAGCTACTTTTGGATCCCAGGTACATGCAATCTATGTATTGTAATACTCTTTTTCATATTGCAATCTGTAGTTACCCTGTTCTATTTGGAATTTAAAATTTTAAAGGTCTCCAAATGTGATGGGGGCCAAGTTCATGCAGAAACCATAAATCAAGGCACAGTTTTAATATGTGACACTACGGTCCTAAAAGTTCTAGCGTACTATTTACACTCTCCTTAAGTGAGTAATATAAGGAAAATTACTAAAGTAATTTGTCTTCATCATCAAAATTGACACTTATGACAATGCTCATGAACACGTACTGTGGGGATTGCGCAATAAGAACTTTTGTTCTATTTCTTGAACATGTTCAATTCTATGGAATTGTAATGCTACTATGAGGGAGCTTGGATCAATTGGTTTTATTTGAGGAGGTTGTTTTCCTATACTCTGGTATGAAAATCATCCTTTCACAGTTCAAAGGATTAAAGCAACAGCTAGCTGAATATAACCAACTTAGGGTGTGCGCTCGTTAATACTGTATCACAGTTAATTACAAGTAAATATAAGTGTGAGGCCACTACCACCCGGCTAATTGACCAGTGGCAAGTTTCTCTGATTAGCTACATCTGATTTCGCAATATGCAAGCACTGGCATCTGAAAGTTAATTCTTCATACCATTGACATGCTTGCCTAAATAGTTGATCAGATGCTTGTTTCTTCTATTATGTTCTGGACTTAGTAAGGCCTTGTGTCGCGGTTGACAAATCTTGACGCTCACACGTTAAATAGCAAGATTTAACTGAAATGGTAGCCATCACAGATGATACTTATGAATCTAATTTAATTCTTTTTTTTTTCAATGGCAAAGAAACAGGCATCTTTGCCCAATGGTACCTCCCAACAGCCCAATGCATCATGTGGAAAGGTATGGACAGAATATGATGAGATAGGCAAAGAAAGCATCTGGAGAACTGCTGCTGACAAAGCATGCACGGCACAAACTCTACTTGATCTTCTCCGCTTTATTGCTCCAAAGATGATGAAGCGGGCTGAAACTCACTTCTCACATGGTGTAGCTGATGACCTTAATGATCCAAAATATGACCACTACAAGTACTGGTCGAATCCACTTGCGACCAAGAAAGTCCAAATTGTACTTGATGCTATACCAATCAACATCTTCAACAGGGAATAAGCTAACAAACAGAATAAGCATTCGTTTCATTCTATCATGTAATTTGGCCATCAAAAAAATGTCATGAATTCGCTCTTCACAAATATCCATGTATTTCTTGCAAATTCTGGCTGAAATATTTACATTTCTAAATTCATAGTACTTTAGAACTCTCTAAAACTTTGTTAACCGGTTCATAGTTTTTTGTTTACCATCTTTCACTTCTTAGATTACCTGATGCTCAAGAAATGGAGATATACTGTCTATATGGAGTTGGAATTCCAACAGAGAGATCATATGTATACAAGCTCACTACTCCCAGTAGGTGCCGAAGCATCACTCTCCAAATTGATAGTTCTGCCGATGGAAGTCAAAACAGCTGCTTAAAGGGAGGAGTTCACTTTGTGGATGGAGACGAAAGTGTACCGGTTTTAAGTGCTGGTTTCATGTACGCCAAAGGATGGAGAGGAAAAACACGGTTTAATCCATCAGGAATTGCCTCTTACATAAGAGAATATAAGCACAAGGCGCCTGCAAGTTTGCTCGAAGGGAGGGGTCTAGAAAGTGGTGCACACGTTGACATAATGGGAAATGTTGCCTTGATTGAGGATGTATTGCGTGTGGCAGCTGGAGCATCCGGGGCAGAGATTGGAGGTGATGAAATCTATTCAGACATCATGAAAATGTCAGAGAAAATAAATATTCAGCTCTAGTTGCAGTCAGGACAATTTTGTTTGGAGAGTTACCACCTTGACATTCTTAAGTGGACACAAGAGGAATATTGAGCATATTACGGAGGTAAATTCTTGCAAATTCTTACAGCTTACAACTACCCCTCAGCCGGAGAAAGTGTAATCAAGAGACCTGAAATAAAGTTTGGATCTTTTAAGGATGGGTCGATGGGTTTGCTTGATGATGAATGTGCTCTCAACACTGATTGTAAGTCTCTAATATCAAAGTGTAATAATGCTTGAGCTTCTTGTGATCAACTGAATAAAACTGTGCCCCTGTTTTGTACATTTCATTTCTCTGCAAATCTCTTGCTATACTCATAACTTGAAGCTTAATGTTGTTCAAATGCCCTCTGTTGTTTGTCAAACTTTCTTTATAAAGCAAAGTGGTTTCTTGATGCATCATCGTTATACAGAAAAAGTGGAATGCCAAATCAATCTCAACCCCAAAACTTAAAACATATATGCAGAACTTGGTCATATTATTGAACATGAAACCGTCCATTCACATTGTGTATAGTCTTTTTGGAGATTTTTTTGATGGTTTTACTCGTTCTGAACTAACTGGACCACTTGCAGAAGAAATCCCTTAAGACTTGTAGAGCTAAAGCAGCAAGAAATTGACTATTATACAGCTTGCAACAAGAAATATTCACCCAGAACATTTCACAATAAAATATTCACCCAAATGATTAATAATAAACTAGCCAAGAAAGAAGTTGAAAACTGGGTGAAGAACCGTGGATTTTGTTAACTGAAGAGGAAAGTGTCCTACAAGCCGGTCCAGCTCACAACAGAGCTTCAGCAAGACACGCCACTGAACCTAGTTGGAACTGCTGCTATTTCTTTGAGTGAAAAATCAGTTGGTGCTTAAACCTTCGAGAGAAAATTTACCTTACCTCCTCAGATATGCATAAAATAATTGAGCCTCATGTATCCACACTTTGCATGGACATGATGTGAGAATTTGATATCAAATCCACACTACAATTAGCAGTTGTTTTGATCAAGATCAGTATTGATGTGGGTATTTATTATATGGGTCGGGTTTTACCCAATTTGACCGACCCATAACCTATCCATAACCCGATGGACATCTATTAGACTAAACCCCTTTGAAGCGCCAGATTAGGCCACGATAATCAAGTCCACTTAATAAATAACAAGTACCTACTGATATCTCAAATCCATATACTCACAGGTAGCCAAACAAACTATAAATTTGTCTTAGATCTTAAATTCTTTCCTAATATTCATATCTTATATTCCTTGAATATTAAGTATGAGAACCTAACATCTTTGTGGTTTTTGGACTCTATATCAGATTGACTAGTCGGATCTTTAGTGATTCAATACTTGTTCAGGAAAATATTTTTCTAAACTCATATCAAATATTTTAACAGCCAAGAAAAATGGGAATATAGGAACTAAACTTGTACACACGAACTCCAACACACCATCTTCAATCAGAAGAGACTTCCCTTTCTTTTTTACTCACTTTGGTTGAGATTGCATGCATTTTGAAATTTGCACAAAATCTAAGATGTGGCCATTTCAACCAATTATGCCAATTATGCATCCTGCAGAAACTCTTCTTTAAATTGCACCTCAGAACCCCTTAATCTCCGCAGCAGCTCTCATTTCTCCCTAGCACCACCATATACCAAGAAAACAAGAATCAACATATGAAAGAAACCATGATTAGCAGCAATTCAGGTTTTTTCATCAACTGCATTTTCCTTCTGCAGCTTTTGTGCCTCCGCACGATAACTGCACAGCCTCTAGTCCCTGCCCTTATCATATTTGGGGACTCAGTAGTTGATGTAGGCAATAACAACAATCTTGAAACCATTGTCAAAGCTAATTTCCGGCCCTACGGTAGAGATTTTATCGAACACAAACCAACTGGCAGATTCTGTAATGGAAAACTTGCCTCAGACTTCACTGGTATTATCCCACTTTTCTCACCCACTCTTCCAACTTCTCCTACTCTTTTTATATAGCAGTTCTTGCAAAATCATGACTTTAAACTCTTTTCACTCTTTTTTTTTCGCATGCAGCTGAGAATCTTGGATTTACTTCATATCCACCAGCCTATCTTAGCAAGCAAGCTGAAGGCAAAAACCTATTGAATGGAACGAACTTTGCCTCGGGCTCTTCGGGTTACTATGACGGTACAGCAAAAATCTATGTAAGTATTGATATAATGTGCGGAATTATGTGCGTAAGAGAGCCCTGTTAGGTGATCATATAAATTCCTGTATTTCCTTTTCTTTTTTTGGTAGAATACTATTCCATTAAGCAAACAGGTGGAGTTCTATAAAGATTACCAGAAGAAGCTGGTGGCACTTGTGGGAAAATCTAATGCTTCATCAATAGTAAATGGTTCGGTGCATTTTGTTAGTGCTGGAAGCAGCGACTTTGTTCAGAACTACTATATTAACCCTCTGCTGTACAAGAAGTACACTACTGATCAGTTCTCTGACATTCTCTTGCAATCCTACACCAAATTTGTGCAGGTAATTTTCTGACATCAGAATGATTCAATTTTGATTTGGAGCAGTCCAACATTGTTTGTGTTTCCAGGAGTTGTACAATTTGGGAGCAAGAAAGATTGGGGTGACAACGTTGCCCCCACTTGGATGCCTACCTGCTGTGATCACCATATTCGGGGAGGATAGCAATGAATGCGTTGAAAAGATCAACAAAGCAGCAATTTCATTCAACAACAAGCTGAACTCCACATCTCAGAAGCTGCAGAGCAAACTCTCTGGTCTCAACCTTGTCGTCTTGGATATCTATCAGCCTCTTCATGACCTTGTCACCAATTCCACTAATTATGGTAAACCATACCCATTGCACTTATTTGAGTTAAATAAAATTACAGCAAGCACTAATTATCAATCACTACTTTTCACAGTAATATATCATATTAACAATTTGTGATTTTCTTTCTTTTTTTTTTAAATATTTTTCAAATGTCTCTTTTATCTCAAATGAAAAATGTAATTATGATGCATTGCGTCCAGGTTTCTTTGAAGCAAGAAAGGCATGTTGTGGCACTGGTTTGCTGGAGACTTCTATACTGTGCAATGCAAAGTCCCCTGGAACCTGTAAAAATGCGACAGAATATGTTTTCTGGGATGGCTTCCACCCATCTGAGGCTGCCAATAAGATTCTATCAGATGATTTGCTGGCTGCTGGCATCTCCCTCATCTCCTAATTCTAACTCCACTTTTTTATATTTCAACTTTGCCTTTTCTTGTGGGCTATTTATTAAGCTTAATTAATATGCATCTTGTAATTTTCATTGTTTTCATTGTATGTGTGTTTACTTTATTAATTAACGAAGAAGTTCTATGTCTGGGAGTGAAATAATAGACTTTATGTGAAATTTTGATTTTTCTTTTTCTTTTGATAAATGTATGGGTGGTATATATATATATATATATATATATATTTCAAGATTTACCAAATAAAATCAGTTTCAATCCCAGATAATTTTCTTAATGCTACACACCGCCTATTATATATCTAAGTGGGTTATGAAATATTAAATAATAATATGGCGATATTATAAAACGTAATGCTGACATTATAGTGTATAATTTAATAATTTATAATTTACTTAATTATATATATAAATAAGTGATACAATTTACTTGATTACTTGATTATATGTAGAAGAGGGTTTTCGTATCCAACTAGAATACAAATACAAATACAATTGTTTGGCTTGTAGATATCGTTAAAAGCAAGACACTCCAAATTTTAACAAATTCGCACATAGGAAAAAAATAAGTAAAGAAAAAAAAAATAGCAAAAAAGAGTTGGAAATTTCTCATGTCCCACTTATAGTCTTATATACCCTGTTTTACATATAATGAAGGGCAAAAATATTTTTAAGGCATGTTTGGTTTTATTTTTAAATTTTATTTTCACATTTTTTATTATTTAAAAATTAAAATACATTAGTTTTTACAATCTTTACCTAATATTATTTTTATTATTAAAATACATAACCCAATAATCTATATATCTTTTCTCTATATTTCATTATTAATTTATTACTATCTTTCTCCACCTACAACCTACTAAATTCAACATAATTATTACTTTTTCAATAACATATAAAATCTAAAATCATTTTTAACTCATTTTCACTAACTACTTTTTTTGACATTGAAAATGATAAAAATAAAAAATAAAAATAAAACCAAACGGGCCCTTAGTGTCTCAATTTCAAAATTATGTTGATTTGATACCTGAAACCTTGTAAATATTTTAACTGATCCAACCATTATAAGATAAAAATTGTATACATTATTGATTTCAACATAATTATTTTATTTCATTTTTTTTTGAAATTGAATATTAAATAGTGCGTTTTGAAAGAAAAATAATATACATATTTTTCATGCTTGTTCTTTCTTAAAAGACCGGCATAATTCTAAGCACATAATTAAGGTAAATTTTCCCTTTCATACAATACAAGTTAACCAAACAAGGCCTACCTGTATGATTTTATCTTCCATGAATTTCAAAGGCTATTGATATTGCTAAAGCAAGTTTAACCAAAACGCCTATTATGCGTTTTAAAGTCATTTGTGCCCCTCAGGAGCATGGGCCACATCTAATCTGAAGTGATTGAATCCAAACGGTATATTAGGGATTTGGATAAATTAGCTCTGGCAGCATCATTTACGCCTTTGGCAATTGAACTTAACCCTTGCCATTTCAAAATCTAAGAGGGAAATTTGAGTAAGAAAAAAAAAGAGAAAAATGGATTACAGTCTAGCAGCATTGAAGCTACTGTGCGTGCAACTGAGAAGCGCCCTCCAAACACCGTCGCAGAACGCCTTCACTCTCGGCGGCATTCTCTTCCAACGCGCTTGGCTACAGGTATATATATATACACATTTTGTATGTGTAATTCCATTAATATTCGCCGCGATATACCCTAAACCACCGGAACTTCAGGGTGTACTTGTCTCTGCACCTTCCTCCTCCGATGGTGATGGGAGCGCCCCATTCCTCCTCGATGACGGAACCGGAGTCATCGAGCTACTCATCTCCGGCGACTTCCGGAGCCGCCGTTGGAATGCAGGTTGGTAATTTCGTTTTCTAGCTCACTTACTTTTGTAATCATTGTCCTGCAGAAAAAAGAAAGTGGTCGATTACTAGCCTTCTATTCGTGTGTATTTCTTTAGGAATGTACATAATGGTGGTTGGAGCGTATTTTGTCCGTGCGGGGGATCTCCCAGTGATTAAGGTAAAAAAGCAATTTTTCATATTTACTACTGTTCAGTCCCTTTGTTTACTTAGTCCCATTTCTATATCCTAGAAACTATTTCGGGTTCTTTGCTGAGTAATTGGTGTGATTATTTATGATTTCTTCTCTGATTAATGGTATCTTTACTCTTGATAATTTATGAATATGAATGTTGAAGCTATGTATTGGCTGATGATCAAATTGATGTGGCTTGCGCTATAGTATTCTCGTATTTTTATTACTGAAGCTTTCAGGTTTATGATACGTTTTGTGCAAATTTAGTTTTGCAACTTCATATTTCGTTTTGCTTATGCTAAATGGTCGTGAGTTATGATCAAGTAAAACTATATAAAAACTACGAATATAGTAATAGATTGTTGATTACGTGCCTCTTGCTGGTTTTTTAATTATATTGGTGTACCATGAAATCCAACAGACCCTTTTTGTCCTAGTTTTGAATTTCTCTTCCCTATCAGCCCCACAAATTGCTTAACGTGCCATTATGTCAAAAATTTTTGTTTTCTTGTATTTGATAAAAAGAGGTGAAGTAATTGACACTTTGAGTGAAAGATTAACTCCATTTCGTATATAACATATTTGCTCGCCCCCCCTCCCCCCCCACCAATGACTATGATATATCTTTGGGTGATATGCTCACCTTAGTGTTGTAATCATAAAAGAGTGGGTTGATTTATATGGAGGAGTGCATGGGGTGTATTATGCGTTCAATTTATACCTGCTCCAGAACCCATAAGTTTTCTAGAGATGGCATGAAAGAGCAATAAGTTTTCATGCAGTGGATTGTGCAAGCAGCACATTCAAAGGAAGCTTGATTAGCATGAAGATACTCAGATGGATGGATGACAATAAAAACAAGAACTAAAGCCATGTATCTATGTAACTGAAATGGTTTGTAGATGTTTCAGGAGCTAATCTCAACTTCAAGTTCCATTTGGTTTTGGGCTTATTTTATTTATTACTTTTGTTGACTTCTATACGCTGTTAAGATGCTTATGGAATATGAATCTTTTCCCCATGGATTGCAATATTGAGTTTCTCAAATGTTTAACTAGCAGAGCTTCATTTTAGAATTTTAGGTTGAACTTGTCTAGCATGCTTAGGTGGGCTTTGTTCCTCTGTTTGAGTAAGGAAAGTCTTAGACAATTCACCAGTTTTTATCTTTAGATTATCATGATGGCACTGACATTACCAAAAAAAAAAAAACAGATCAGCATTGATTGTAATTCTTTAGAAGTGAACTGTCTGATAGCAAGCTCAAGAAATTGCCTCAGCCTCCTAACTCATCAGAATAAATGTTTCATGATTAGTTGCATTGTATACAGAACTTCCTAATATATACCAAGTAGAAGACATCAGAGGAACTTCCTACGTTATAAAGTAGAAAACATCAACTATCAGGCATGTCTGAAAGGGACAGCATTAACAACTATCAGACATCCACAAATGCAATTGTTGCAAAAATTTCTCACCTTCTAATAGAAAATAACAAGAACAGAAAAAAGGAAAAATAAAGGAAATTGGTATGCTGGCATTATTTCTGTATCAAACAAAATATAGAGTACGCCAAAACTGATGCAGTCTAACTCACAGGTTCACAAAATTGTTGATCTTTCCTCATCTCCAGATAGGGAGTCAATGTGGTATCTTGAAGTCATGGAGGCCTTCAAACTTTTTTACCAACCTCTATTTGAAGAATGATGCAAGGGAGAGAGACAGGAACTATTCACCTGCTATCCATAGACCTGGTCAATTGAGTGTTGGGTACTTGCTGCTGTAAATTCTATTATTTCAGCAGTTGCACCTGATTCACCATGGATACTGCTCTCCTTTATTTGAGCAAGTGATTATATCTCCACTGGAATATTGTGCAACTGTTGTGATGGTGTTCGTGATCTCTTCTATTTATTTAAGAGCTTGTGAAATAGCATTCAATATGCATTATATCTACTCTATTTTAGGCCTGAGCTCTTGTAGAATAGAGTTCAGTTGATAGATTGAACAAATTCAAATCAAGAGGTGTCTATTATGGATCTACCTATCTTGATGTTTTGCCACTTTTTAGTTCATTCATGTACTTTATTGAGTCTAGAAGAAAACCTATCAGTTGCCATCGGCTAAGCAAGAGTGCAATATCGTGCCAGTTTGAGCTAAGTTTAATCTTCTCCAAACATTAATGAGATTTGACAAGAGTTTCGTCAGTTTTCAACTATTATATTTAATCTTGAAGGTATCGGTAAGTCTTCGTCTTTGGCTATTTTGTTGATCCAGACAGGGTTTCTGATATTATCACAGTACTAAATGTTTGACACGTACAACAGTTTGTTAGATAGACTTGGTTTGACACATACAAAACTGCATGAGATGCTTACAATTTACCACTTCAAATGACAAATGCTACACATCATGCGGTAATGGTTGGCAACAAATGCCACGCATCATGCAGTAATGGTTGGCAACAAGCCATTGTAGCGGAGAAATGCATCAGGTGTAGGTTCACGCCCTCGAAACTCCAGGAAAACCTGGAAACACAATCCAAGTGGTATGTTAGTACCGGAGTAGATTTTTTTTTTTTAAATTGTAGATGAGATATAATATAGTCCTATTGAAATAGAAATGGCCCAATAATGTTATATGATGAAAGAACCTTGAAAATACAAATAGAACCACTTGTTGAAGTACCTCATTGGGTGATTTTCCACCTCCAAGAGCCAGGATGGTTTCTCGAAATTTGTGGCCCATTTCTCTAAGAGACTGTCCCAAGATAGACATAATTGACAAAATAAGAAGGGAGAGAAGTACACTGAAACATACGTTCAGAGCCTCAGACATTCGAAAATCCAACCTGATCATTATCCAACCCAACCTCCTCAAATGCGGAAAAAGCATCAGCAGATAATACCTCTGCCCACTGAAACGTAAAAAACAGTTTGTTTTAGAGAATTGAGCTAAAATAAGAAGGGCAAAGTGCTTTCTCCTCGGTAACTATATCCTCAAGAATAATTCCACAACATATGAATGGGTTATGGTGGACAACACTCTTGGCATCCATTGATTTTCATTATAAAATAAATACTAGGTTATTATTAAATTTATTAATATCATTTGACGCCTAAATGGTAATTAGATATCAGCATAACTGGATTTGAAAGCTCTTAAAGATGACGCAGACGTAAAAAGACTCTAACACATGATCATAGCCAAAAAGCTATTAGAATTCGCATAAAGCAATTTAAGTCACCTGATAACTGTAATATCCGGCTGCATATTTATCTGAAAGTTGAACATTGAAAGACAAATAAAATTATTAATTTTGCCCACATAATAGATGTTGAGAGTCTACACTGGATTGAAGGAAAAAAAAACGCTAACGTAACCTGCAAAGATATGACTGAAACTACAAAGAAATCTGTCCTCTGGCAGCAACGGAATTGCATGAGTCCTTTTACCTATTCTTTGATCAATATCATATATAGACTCTGGTCCACCTGGCACATAACTTGAGTGAAGCTCCAAATCCACACCAGCATAACGCAACTGCAAACTCCCACGTTATAAAGAGTTGCAGATGAAAAGCAAAAAATAGTCAATTTGACAGCGTAACTCATATTTTTTGCAATTTAAATCTTGATCTTGATCCTGGAAGCTGTTTCCACGCTTCAAACTCATATTTGTGTGTATGTTGATCAGGGCATAGGGGATACCACCTTCCTCCAAAGCACTCTGTTCAGTTTGGTGGAACCATATAAATCTATGCACAATTTTCTTATTGTTCTTTGCTGTTTTCCTTATTGCATTTTACCTGACGAAGCAGTTGTGAACCAGCCCTAAATGTCCTTGCAGAAAGAATTCTTAAGCATGTGTCTTCTGGAAGAGTTTCTCCAGTTTGATAATGCTTGGCAATGCCCAAGATGGTGTCCCTATGTACAACAGAACCGTGCACCTAGATTTCATAAGTTAAATCAACCACTTTATAAATTAGTAGCACTTAAAACAACATTCATTAAAATCCATGACCAGTACAAGGTCAGCATCCACACAGGAAAACATGTATCCAACAAGTTCAAAATCAAATGCCACAAGAGTTCAGATTATTTCCTCCAAAAATACCTTTGATAACACCAGTTCTCCATAAATTGAGAAGGTATTTCTACAGCATCCCATTCTATCCCTTGAGAGCCAGATACAAGACCCTCATCTTGTTTGGTCAGCATATGCTGAAGTGCATGGCCAAACTCATGGAACACAGCCTCAACCTGATTCATTTGTTGATTAATCAGCATATCACAAAGCACAGGGGAAAAATGTGATCCTTCAAAGGGAAAAGAATATGCTACATGCCAAAATATTTTTGAATATGGACACCCAAGTAGCCTCATCATATACCTCACGGATGGTCATAAGACTTGGCTTGTCCTTGGTTGGTGGGGTTTGATTGCATACAATGTGGGCAATTGGCAATCTGGGAGAGGTATTTTGACTTGAGAGGGCACTGCTCCGACCAACGACCACATCCATCCATGCACCACCCCGTTTCTCTGAGGGACGAGTGTATGGATCAAAATAGAAGTATGAAATGGGAGTACTACTTGAAGAATCTTGAACTTTGTAGAGGCTGACATCTCTATTCCAAACCTGCAGAAGTTTAAGCATAAAATGCTCTGGCTGGATTTCTTCAAGTCACCAGTGGAAACAACAGTGGGATTGTAGGAGTTTTGAGAAGCTTTACCGGGGCTGTGCCATCAGCTGGTTCTATGTCTATCTCAAACAGCTTCTTTGTCAGGTTGAAAAGAGCATCCAGTACCTTTGGCAGTGAGAAATATGGACGCAGCTCTTCCTGTAAAATTGAGAGCGTAGAAGGAAATTGAACTAAAAGAACTTGTGAAATGGATATGGTAATGGAAATACAAGAAAGGAATACAGATGCTTGGAGGGGCTAAAAATCGAATTATAAGATGAGAAATATAAAATTGCTCATTAGAAAGTTAGTAAAAACATAGTATTTGACTTCGTATAAACACATATTCACAGTTTCTTGGAGTTAAGGGCTTTAAGATCACACCAGCTGACCCCATCTTAAAGTTATAAAAAAATAAATGAAACACAAATTTAACTGATTATTCTCTGTGGGAAGCAAAGCATGAATCCAGATGTTTAGGCTATTGGTCATGGCAAAGATCTGAAATTTGATATATCTTTAAATTTTGGGATAGGAACTCATCCCTTTCTGAAAGTGAAGTAGGCTCGAACCTGTTCTGATAATTTGACATAAATTGGAGGAGAAGCCAACCTCATTTAAGTCATATTTTGATTCTCGAAGCCGTTCACTCCAAAAGTTGATATCCCATTGATTCAAATCATTAGCCTCTTCAGCACCTTGTCCTGTAGCAAAGTCTCTTAGATCTTCCATGTCTAGAGAATTATCAGGAAAACAAAAACTCAGAGTGGGCATATCAAAGCATCATTGTCATATGCATCGAAAGTTGATCATCCACACACCTTGAATTGCAGCATTCCAAGAAGCATTATGAAGCTTTTCTATAAGATCCTTTGCTTTATCAATGGTGGCCATTTTTGTCTCCAAGCTGACCTAATATGTAAACTTGTGTAAGTCTTTTATGAGAAAAAAAGATATGCGTGAGAACATAATTCGCTCAAGCATTCCAGTCATATTGATACCTCAGCATAGTTACTATGGCCGAGAAGCTTTGCTTTCTCCAGTCTGAGCTCCAAAATGCGTTCAATAATAGGCGTATTGTTTAGAGGTCCATCTGATGCACGCGTCACATATGCACGGTAGACTTCCTCCCTCAAAGATCTATTGCAAGCATGTTGCATCACAGAGCGATAGACTGGACCGTCTAAGGTAATAACCCAAGGGCCATTGTCTGCTGTGGCCTTCTCATAGCCCTACTATGTCGATGAAACAGCACAAGAAAAATGAGAAATTATCAGAAAAATTTGTTAAAATGTCACACTGATGTTGATCTTGGTTAGTTGAATTTGTGATACCTTGTGAATTGCAGAGTCTGCAGTTACAGTCAGGGTGGTCAAAGGCAAACCTTCAATTTCTTTTTTATCTGTGATAACTTTCTCAAACTCTTTTGTAGCATCTAAAATATTCTCTTCAAATTTTTGAGCAAGTTTTTCCAACTCCTGAAGATCACCAATGCAGGGAATTAGGAAAATGGGACATCAGTTATAACCACTTTAGTCTTTGGTTGAAACTTCATTAGGACAATCTTCAAAGGATGTTTTCATATAAATTACAAAACCAAGAATTCAAACAACGTCAGACTCTAGAGGGCATTTATTGATGAATTGGGTAGTTCTCAATATACAGAAGAAACATAATGAAAACCTAATGCTTACTCTACTAGAGATAAGAAAGCAGATAAGAAGTACCTGTTCGATTTCATTAAAACGTTCTCTCTTAGCATCTTCAAGAGAAACTCCATACAAAACTGCTTCTTTCAACTTCACTGCATCAAATTCACTATCAATTGAAACTGAAGTGAACGACTGAAGTGTTGTATTTAGAGAAATACTCCCTACAGACACTAACAATCTCCAAAACAAATTCATCAAATATGCATATTTCTAGTCTATATACTGCTTGATAACTTTATATATTTGGACAGAAGAATTCTTTCACATTCATTTTAAGCGAACACTGTGACACTTACTCGCCCTTCTGACACTAAATCATATTAAACACAACACTTCAGTTTAAGAAATCATTTAAGGTGGGCTGGAATGCAAATAATAGTAGTTTTAAGACAACATAATCATATGACAGCCTCAAACAAACTCACATTCTACTACTCTTTTGCGCGCATCGCTCAAAGTTTCCCAATTCAAGGAGTCTCTAATAGCCTTAAACGCCTCGTAAATGGGCTTGCTCTGCCTTAACTTCAGCTGGAACGAAACCTTTTTGGGCTGCAAAATTATGGAACAGATTAAAAAATAGAAAAGAAAAGAAAATTCACCCAGTAGTTCATTCTGATCAAGAATCACAGACCTGAATCTCTTCAATTGCAGCCCTAAGCTCAGGAGAGTCCTTTACAGAGCTAAGATGATTCACTATCCCCCAAACAACTGATAACCTGTCTATGATCTTCTCCAGGGGGACAACCAATTTTGGCCATGTGGGCTCTACTGTCCTTTCCAATTCAACCAAGTCATTTTCCTATATATAATCCCATTAAATTTTTTTTCATCACATACCAATTTCACAAAAATAATATACTACACAGGATATGAACTGATCAAGATTTGAAGCTGGGTGTCGGAACTCACAAGTTTTGTCAGCAAGGATTGGATTGCAGGACAGACATGACTTGCCTCTATTACATCATATGGAGGGAAGATAAAGTCTTGCCGCAATGGATTCTGGACAGATCCCATGACAAATAGACTGTGAAGCAAAAACAATCAAGTTCATCAGACACAGAGATACTTGAGGAGCAGTTCAAATTGAAGTCAATGTTTGAAACTAGAAATAATTACACTCACCATCCTCTAAAGTTATTAAATTATCAATTCAGCCCATTTCTTTCTTACAATTTTAAAGTGATAATAATAGGTAAAGAGGAGAGGGAAACAATTTAACTATAAGTATATTATAAATCATGCATTCAATTGTTTATTTATTTTCAAATATATATAAGCAATACACTCGTGGATAATAATTGACATTTATTTTTTTTAATTAATAAGTAATATTACTTTATTTATTTAATAAAGTAATAATTGACATTTTTAGGCAAATTTTTTGAGCCAGCAGTCCATTTGTTGTTTTTTATTTAACTTTTTTATAGAACAAATTTAAAAGAAAATGTTTTTGTAAAATAGACAGAGCTTCTTGCTGGCCTTGTTGTCTTTTCATGTAACATTGTAGGTAACGATTTTTATTGTATATTTTTTGCTCTACGTATCATTGATGATTCACTGTAAATTAATCATCTACAAGCTTTTTAAATACTTTTTTAAAAATTTCATAAATTATTTTTGACATTTTTTATATTTTGTAATATGAATTTTGTTTATTTTATCATGTAATAAAAAATATAGGGTGATATGTTAATATAACTTTTAGTAGGATGATGCTCATTTTGCACAATCCTTGTGGGGTGATTTTGTTAATATCGTTCATAATTTTCATTTAAATATTTTGTAGCATCCATGTGGGCTTCCTATACAGTCAAATTATTATTAAACCCATGCAAGTGGGATAAACTGTACTTTCCTATTTGGAAAGTAGAAGTTTGGACTTTCTTACTGCAAAAATCGATTTGTATCCTTGATATTTGAAAAATTATTAATTTCAACGAAAATTAAAATTTGGAGACTTAGCCTAGATAATAACGAAAGCCATCTAAAAGAATGCAATTATTATATATTTTGTTCAACCTACAATGTTATATATATACTAGAAAAAAAGCTCACTGCGCATTGCGCGGTGTCATGTCCATGAATTTTTCAATAAATTTGTTTATATAATTTTTTTAAAAAAAATATATACACTATAAAACTTAAGAAGAAGAAATCAACACGAATTATTACCACACAATTATATCAAAAATTCTAAATAGAATGCAGAGAGACCATCAATAATGCTTGACTTTACTTGGGTATGAATATGTATTCTATGTAGTGAAATGAGAATTCAAAGTCACAAAATGCAAGCTAACAGGACATAATAATTGAATCCATAAAAATATATACCAGTAAATAATTTCTCACCCACCAACAGAGGTTAAATAATCCATACAAGAAGTTTATCGATCAAAATGTATAATATACTTTGATAATATTACATTCATAGTGATGTTGCTGAAAGCTGCGTATGAAGAAAATGAGAGTTGTGTTACTGGTAATTCGACCAGGGAGGTCGAGTACTCAAGATTGTGTATAGCTTTGGGCTTGAGATCTGCAACCACAACACATGTTAAACTAGCCGAGGTGCCCCTGACTAAGGCACTCTAATGTTCAAGTTAGTTCTGATCGAAATGGAGAGATTGAACAGAATATAGAGAATGTAAAGCTTGCAGTATATGGGGCATTACTTTGAGCGTGGTTGGGCATGGAGTATTTATAGCTTTCTGTAGACGTGATTTGACTCAAGTACCCTTATCAGGTGTACTGGCCTTTGTCTTTGCCAGGCGATTAGGGATCATTCCATATTCAGATCTCGGTACTGTGCCAGTTGGATAAATCTCCTGTTTTCCCGGATAAACAATGTCAGTGGAGGCGTGTCTCTGCCAAAGTTGTTGGCAGGGTTGTTAGAGTTGGTGGCAGCAGTTGTACTGGCCGTTACGTGTCATTAATGCTGGGGCATGCAGCCTGTCAGACTAATAAATACAACAGGGATCCAAATCAACGCCGGAGTGGGTCTTGAGGTTGATACATGTCGACCAGACTCGAATATTCAAACTTTTGGGTGGTCCTGAGGTCGATATGGGTCAACCGCAAACTCTACCAAGTGAGGTCGATACCGATCGACCAAACAGATTTACCGTTGGGCCTCCTGGACTGTCTCATTTGATGTTGGACCTACTGGGTTATCCCATATCACATAGATTCAAAAATAACATCAAACATTTTATCATGCTAGAATTACTTTTTGCCAGTAGTATTTCTTGTTTGCTACATTCCAACCTTGAAATTTAATGACAAACCACACAACTTCTCCATTACAACACAAGCATACATACAAATAAAGTTTTTCTACTACATCAAAATACCAGAACAAGATGTGCGGCTTGTCACCCACTTTATGTTTCCTTCCAAAATGCAAAATATTTGCATCTTTAGTGCAATGAAAATAAGACATTCTTTATGCATTTTTAGCAGAAGATCCTCCTGCCATAGAAAGTATTTTTTTATATACTATAATTCAATTGTCTTAGAACGAAGAAATATCATAAAATACAAAGAAATAACGTGTGATACTTGAAGATCTTCCTCTCTTAGGTGCAGGTTCATCAGCATTAGAATCATCATCTATATAATATTTTTATTAATGAATTAGTCTAGTAAACAATAAACAGGTTCTAGCATACCCATAATATTACTAATCTTAGGAAACAAATTAATTACCTTCATCAGTAAAGAGTCTTTTTATGTTTGTTGGTTTGGCTGGAGTAGGTAGATTAATAGTGCTAGTAGATGCTTCACCACCTTGACTTGGAGTAGGTAGATTAATAGTGCTAGCACATGCTTCACCACCTTTATCTTGACTTGATACTAAACTGGCTTCGTTGTCCTTATATTCCACCATGTTTGTGATAGTATATTATGTGTGTAGCCCATCATGGTGTGATTAAAGTATTTTTTTAGTTTGACAATGAAAGTTGTATTCTCAATAGACTTATTTATATTCTCCACCGACATAGGTATAACCTGTTCATATATCTTCCCATATTAAGGCCTAATGCTAATTAAAAAAAATGTCTATGATACTTTATGAATTACTAATTGCTAAATTCATCTCCATTAGCCATTATTGCACTCATCTACATTACTTTGATAGTATCATCTCCAAATAAAGTTGCTTCCAATGTCCCAGTGTCATTAGAAATATTAGCAATCACCATTTCCCTAATTTTTTAAAAAATAAATATAATTAATAGGATATAAATAGTTAACCAAAATAAATAACACATTGAAAGAAAACTCCATTTTATTACCTCGATTTGGCTACAGTGCGTTCAATACACCTTCGACAATCAATCGACCAATTAAACTTTGCTGCATACGATGAACTCCATTTTTCACAAGCCATGTAATAGAACTTTTGCCCTTCATTGGACACATATGGACTTTCACTTTCAAAGAAAAATTTTCGACCTGGAAATATACATATAAATTTTTGTCTATAAGACAATCTATAAAAACAGTATATAAAATAAAACATTTTTGAATTTGTATTAAGCCATAAATTTGAAATGTATACTACAAATATATTCATGTACACAGACATGTAATGTGTTATATGTATGTAAACACATAGCCTCAATTATACTTACACTTTCCAACCGAACCACATCAGCAATAGTATGATATTTTGCAAGCACTTGTGAAGATGTTCGTTGTCTCTTAAGCACAAAATTCAACTTGTATCAAAGCCTCACCAATAAATCTCAAATTGCTTGCACGTCTGTTGCAACGAATAACTATACAAGTTATTCTCAAGCAGCTGGAATTGACTATAAGATGATTTCTTCATTTAAGTTTAAAAACGCACCATGATTTAAGCTTTTGTGCCTTAGGGATAGAAAAATCAACTACAATTGTAGTGGCTGGAGTAGAAGAAAGAGACACACTTGCAATTGCCATAGCATTTGTCTTGAGTGAATTTATTTTTGAATTCTTTTCAATAGAATGTATTAAAACAAAGGTAACAACAATAGTTTTATACCATAATAACCAGAAACATTTAGGTTTTTGTTGAAATTATTAGCATGGCTTCTATTGAAGTCATTATTAGTTGGCCTTTTGATATTACTATGTTGCTCCAAAGAGAAAGAATCATTGATTTTTTCCTATTATGCACCAAATAAAGAAGAAACTTTATGAATAACAAACACCTAAAGATTACCATTTTCAATGAAAAATATGATGATTTCATATATAAATAGAAAACTCACTCATGATTCATAATTGCAAATTCATGAATGATATAAGATTTTGAAGACCCACCAACAGTTCTTTGCTCGCATTTCTTGATAACAATTGCCAAAGCATCTTCACAAAAAATAAATTAGTTTTCGAATATTTTTATTTTTAAAATAATAATATAAATATATTAGCCAAAGTAGTAAAACTTACCAACAATCCTCTTATAACCACTAGGCACCAAGGATGAAAATTCAACATAATTTGATAGTAGAATTGAAGTTGGAATAACATCATCCAAAACCTTGGTGATAATAGTTTTGCAGTTTAAAATCCATTGGAATTTACTTCCAAATGTCTCATAATCTGGATTAGCATCAATAACTCGTGTGTTTGAGATGATGTAGGTATCCATCAATGACAAAGTCCTCTCAAACTGATTGATGTCCATATCAAAAATTGTGGCAAGAACTCGAGCACCCTACATGATGACTAAAATTGTCATGTGTGTCTTAACATAATGAATATAAGCTATACTGCCATTTCTATGACAACTGTATTCATAAAACAATCTAGTAGTTCATGTGTAGAACATAAACATTTAAAAAATAGTACTAACCGATTCATCAACTAAAGTTATACGTTGATATCTTCTTGGGCCATGCAAAGATTGTCTTGGAGATGTTTCAGATTCCACCAAGACTTTTGTGCTCCAACTCCCTATATTTCGCATAATATCTTTAATTTGGAGCAAGCATTGTGTCATCTTCATCTATAACAATATATTTAAAGAAAGATGAAACAACCATGTGAGTTTAAAATCTATATTATCCACACATTCATCACACAAAGAAATTACAAAATTATATCATATTATAGAATTAAAAAATCCGATGCTTAAGTTATTTTGCTAGAAAGTAAAAAAATAAAGGAAAAAAATAAGAAGCTATTTTCATTAAGTTATACATTTCTATGTAGATAATATTTTTGGTGTACTATTCATTGTCAATGTCTTCATGAATAGGTTTAACAAGAATTTTCACCAAAGATTCCTTCCGTGCTCTTGATAATGCAACCTATAATTGGCCATGAGAAAATACAGGTTGTTGTAAATATATACCAACACAACTCAATGTTTGCCTTTAAGCTTTATTGATTGTCATTGCAAAACATGATTTTATTGAGAATTGAGAGTGACTAAAAGATATTGGGCATTTTTCTTTATCTGTACATTCTAATGGAATACGTGGAATAAAAATATATTTTCCTTTATGATCACTGATTGTTATTTCAGCTTCTATACAATTCTCACCAAATTTCCGACAAATTAAATAGGTCTCATTTGAGAGTCCTATTGGATTCAAATTTCTTAACAACATGACTAGGCAATTCTTTTTAAGAGTGAGATTATGTGGAGGGAGAACATTGGAAGTAATTGTGCTAAAAAATTCCTCATATTGTGCTTGATCTTGTGGGTTCAAAGCTTTATTGAAACTTACATATTGTTTAGGGACTCTTGGCAACTTATTAATAAGAATATTATTTATTTCTATCATACAATCATTTTAAGGAGTTAAAATTGCTCTATTGACTAAATCATAATCATCATATGTATAAGAATTAATAGAAGAAAAAAACATAATTTATCAATGCATGTATAGATGTTTCACGATTAATAAATGGCAAAAATATATTATTAGGTATCATAATATTTTCATAAAAAATTTATGGTTCAACTCCATCACCAATTCTCAATAAAAAAAGCAGTAAATGAAGGATCTTCTTTTGCACGTATATTTTCTTCTAACGAAAACTTTATTAATTGTGGCCAAATGTTTGAAGCAACAAAACTTGAATTTATCATTTGTAACTTTGTTCCAAAAGGTATAATTGGTAATGTTTGCCAAAAATTTCCTCCAAACACTACAATTGTTCCACCAAACAATTTATTATGTTCATCTGTTATGTCCCTTAGCAACCTATCAAAAGATTCAATTATTTTTCGATTTGCCATTGAAGCCTCATCTCAAATAATTAATTTTGATAAAAGAATCATTTTTGCAAGACTTGATTACTTACTTATTTTAGCTTCTAATTTTTAGCCACGTTCAATAGGAAGTTTGAATTTAGAATGAGCAGTTCTATCACTAGGCAAAAGTGAGGTTGCTACACCAGATATTGCTACAGCTAAACTAATATGACCTCTTGATCTTACATATTCAAGTAAAGCTCTATACAAAAATGTCTTACATGTTCCACAAGGTCCATCAACAAAAAAAGAACCAGATTCGCTAAAGTTTATTTTATGAACAATGGCTTTAAAAGCTTCCTTTTGTCTTGCATTCAGTTGTTGGATTGCTAACAAATCATTAGGTGACACATTGATACTTTTTTCATAATTAAGTTCCCTAGAAAACTGCTCTTTCCATAGTCAATCTTTGAAAATGAAGTGCTAATGGAAAATCATTAATAGATTTTCCCATACACATAAGAAATTCATCAATACTATGCAAAGTTTTCTTTTCAACCTCTAATTGTGTGAAACTTTTATTTCTTGAATAATCATCTGACAAGACATCCATGAATTTAAACAATAAACTTTTAGGATTAGGTGGAGCACAATGCACTAATAAAATTGCAAATAATTTTCTAAGTGTTGAAGGTAATTGAAAATGAGCTGCTTCCTCTAAACATTGTTCTACATATGAATCAGATTCTAGATACCCTCTATGAAGTGCAGCTAGCTTAAAAGAATCATATAATTTATTATTTATAGTGAATAAATCTTGATAAGATGTAGGTCCTCTAACATTTGTTAAAAGTATTTTCAAAAAGTAACGTTCACTCTCAATAGGATCAACTATAGCTATTCTACCTATAACAAACTGTTTTTTTCCATAATTTCCAATGTCTATCTTTATCTTCCCAAACAAAAAACTTAGGAAACTCTCTATATAAAAGATTAAATCTCTTTGCATCAGCATTATTAGCATTCATTGAAAAAAATTCAATTAACGTAGTTTTACCAACAAAAGGATTCTTGATTAACTCACTAAGAGGTCGCTTTCGACCAAAACTAATATATTGTTGATTGGGTAAGTGTATAGGCAATACAATGACCAGTGGATAAAGTTTGTTATATCAAATGAATAAATATGCCAAAAAGCTTCTACTATCGAAATCCATCGACCTCTTTGACATTCTTTGATTTTGTCCATATTACCTACAAAAAATTCATCAACTATACTATAGGAAATTCGATCATGGCCCTTGTATATATATTTATATAATATTTTACAAGTTTAAAATCTGAACATGCTTCAACATTAATATGACAATCAAATTTGGCAAGCAAATATGGACAATATGGAACAACAAATCTATTATCTAAATAAGTGTTGCGCAAAAAAAACTTTCTGTCCATCATTTCATCTTTGATAATTTGGATAAATTCCTCTTCCATGTGTTGTAATATCACTATATTCTTTAGGATATTTATTTTTACAAAAATCATCTTTCATGCACACAATTTTTGGATTAGTAGCACCACTCGGTCCATGTATCATGTGTGAGATAATATATGAATATAATAATGAAGTACAATCATTAGGGATTTCAGCTGAGATTATTTGATCATATAATTCAGGAGAAGTGAGCTTATGATGTTGTTTAAGTATAGTTATCCAATGAGCATGTGGCAATCATCTTTTTTGATATTCAACTACATAAACAAACGTTGCAACTTCCCTAAAAAGTTTTTACTAATAACCTCATCCTTAAATTCCTCAAGCTTTGCCTTAAACACATGCGCCACCAAATCTAGTTTGTCTTGTACATCTTCTATTGGCAATAAATGCATTTGTATTTCTTTCCAAGCTAGATTGCATGTCATAGTAATAAAAAGGCCAGGCTTTCCAAATCTCTGCACTAATGCCATGGCATTTATATATCTTTTCATCATATTCCTTGGTCCACCAATAAGTGAGGAGGGCAAAACTATTCGTTGTTTTGTTTGTGTGAGACCATTAATGCCATCTACAACTAGTGTATCTACTATACCCTATAGAGTTTCAATTCGAGCATCCATCTGTTGTTGTTCCATTTTATAATAATCTAAATGCTGGGTCTCTATTTTGATGTATGAATTAATTGCATATTGTTTGTCTAATCTTCCAGCATGTAGTATACAACAGAAGTTTATTTCTCGCATTTGACACCTATAACATATGTATTCCTGGTAAGAAATGTTTGTTCTTTTCTTCTTATTTTGTGAATACACTGCCACATTTATTAATATAAAATAAGTTATTAGAAACATTAATTTTCTAATTCAATAATATGATTTTATTGAAGTATGATATTTTAACAAAATAAATACCTTACTCCTTAACTTGTATAACTTCAGTTGCTAATTGGCCAATAATTAGAGCAATGATATTTTAACCACTATAGTATGCTCTACTTTGTTGCAGGTAAGCTAAGTGCTCGATGCCTGCATGCCAGCCCAACTCACCGTATGGGAATAACAATGGATATTGGAGAGGATCATAACAACCATAATGATATAGGATTGAATGTGATTGACTATTAACTCCAAATACTTTTATATCTCTATTTAAATCCTTTGGATCATCAGTACTTTCATCCCATATTGCAGTAACTTGTTCTGTAGGTAGATTATATGTTTTTTGATTAACATTTGGGTGTAAAACAACAGTGTAACTGTTTAAGTTTTCCTTGATTTTAATTATTTGAAAATACGAAAATAAGGATTATCTGCAAGAGCTTTTAGAAGAATAGTTAAAATATTAAGATCCAATTCAAATTTCCTCAAAGCCTCCACATCAATATCATCAGATGTATCTAAAAAGAAAAGTTGTAATCTCCTAGGCAATTCAATCAAAGCATTAAATCTTTCAAGTCTATGTGAAACTTGCCCATTAACTTTTAATATATACACTTCTTGATTACTCCAACAATAATTAGGGTCTGTTTTCATACCAATGGAAGTGAGAGTCAAATTATTGTTATACATTCGAACTCTTCGTCGAAAATGTTTAGCACTATCAGATAGATCAGAAGTGAAAAGATGATATAATATTGGATTACATGTTAAAGGAGCAAGTGCAACTTCTCCTATAGAACAACAAAAACTGGGTGGCTCTCAAAAGAATCTGAAAGCATGGCAATATTGACAAAGATGTGCATTTGGTAATTCCCAAGTTGTTATTGCCATGTTAGAAATTCTTGAAAAACGATTTCGGGAGTTGATATCTGCCGCACGCCAACCAATTGTAGTACTTGGACCACATATGTTATTATCTACAATAAAATTATTCCAAAATAAGTAATATTGATTTCATATTATAATATTTTAATTTATAAATGTGCATATAACCATTGAAACATTAATTATGTTAATAATAATTATTACAACATACATATAATAATGTTGTTTTCTTTATATTCATAACATTAATAAAAGGATATTTAAAATTATTATTTTGTATATATATATTTAAAAAATATAGATTTATTTCAATGTACCATGATTGACTGCATCTATAAAACTTTGGTTACTTGAACTTTCCCCAAAAGTAATGAAATTTTGTTCAATTGGAATATTTGAAGTTTCGTTCAAACAAAATTGATTGGAAGAACTTAGTTGTTCGATTGCGACAGATGAGTTGGTCTCAATTGTCAATGATTGTTCTGTTGTATGAACATCACTAAATTTCTCTATAGCAACACGATGCCTATATTGTTCCCTACGTCGCATCAAAAGACGAGCTTTCTCCTCCTTACACATTGATTTGTATGCTAACCTAGCCTTTTCATCTGCCTTTGCCTGTCCTCTTCTTGATCCATTTAAAACTAAAGAATATACAATTTTAAAGTCTTACTATCCCAACACAAGAATCAAACTAAAATAAATACATATCAATAGAGAAAATGAATCTAACAATATTTATATAGAATACAAACAAAAATATATTTATATGAAAAAAACACTTTAATAAGAATTAGAAGTACACTATACTATTGAAAAGGACAATTTATCAAAAATCAAACAATATAAATAAAGATTATATGCGGTAGAACAAATAAAAACAAAACAAAAAAAAGGTAATAGAACTATTCTTTCATAAAAATAAGCAAATTTTCAAAACATGCAAGAAATATATAGAAAGCTGAATTAAGACTGACCAGAGATCTTAACAACTTCTTGCTAGAACTTTGTTTCAAGACAATTGAAGCACCTCTCACTACAACTATAATATGAAAATAAATTATACATGAGGAAACCACTAACAATGATCACATTATTTTAAAAACGGAGTCTGATATCATAAGTTATAATACAAATTTATAGCTACATTTATTTTTTTAAAAAAAAACGAAAATCATTTCTTTTCTTGTCCTAAACAATGAAGACAAAAAATAATTTCAGATTACATGAAGAATATACATAATTAAAAAATTATCTTACATCCTGCAAGAAACACACAAAACTTAGAAACCAAGAACCAAAGCTTATTGACTTTTTTTTTTCCAAATTAAAATAATTAAATAATAATTATATGATTTATTTTTAAAAAATTAAAATAATTAAATAATAATTAATCATACCAATAATTAAAAACTTTAAAAACAGAATACAAATCATTTTTATTTGAAAGGCAAAAAATTCAAATAAACTTGTATATAATAAATATATACTAATTAACATATTAATTACAAGCAAAGGAAACCAACAAGCTAACCAATAAGCCTCAGCAAACAAGATTGAAAAACAACAAAAGAAGACCAGATTCAAATGAGTAACATTAAGTAAAGATGAGGCAAACTGATAAAAATGAAAAACACCTAAAAAACAATCCTTAGAATCCAACTAAATGAAGTCCTGCAATCAATAAAATATGAAAGTACACCTTATGCATCAAAATATTAAGAACATACTATATTCAGAGAATATAAGCAAATTTAAATCAACTATCTCAAAAAGTAGACCACATTAATTACAAAAACTAAGTAGAAGGATCGAATCAGGCAATTACTCTCCTCACTTATTTAAAGTGTCAAGTTTTGTATATGATTAGTTAAAATTTAATATTTTGCTATCGCAAGTTTTCTAGTTTGCCATCCATGTAAGGAAAAAATTCTCTGTCAACCCTAAGTCCAATTGAGACTAAGAATTCTAACTTTTTCTTCACATATTAAGCTTTTTTATAAATTTTAACACTTCATGTTATTATATAAAAGCGGAGAGTATCAATTTGTTCTAAAAGAATTGTGTTAATGACTTGAAGTAGTGTGGATGAAATGTTTCAGAGGAGGAAAACTTTGGAAGTGAGAATAAGTGAGGAGACCAAATTTAGAAATACATTTACAAGAGGCATTTATTTTTAATACTTTTCCAATTTTACTTATATAACTAAATTGTTAGAGTAGTATTTATCTTTACATTTTAAACAAAATAACTAATATACTTGTGTAAAGTAGAATAAACTGTAAAATAATAATTGAAATACAACATTTGAACAGTTAAAAATGATAATTCTATTCGTTTAGTTCGTTACTTTCCGTAATAATATATGCAATTTATTTGTTGTAGAAGTTCATAAATCATTCATCTTTATTATAATTAATCCAAAAAACTTTCACTAAGGTATAGATTTAGAAAGTCTAATTTTAATGATAATATAATTTTAATTTATCGAGTTATATATTTTGATGGGGTTTATAATTAGTAAAAAGAAAAAAAATGAGAAATTAAATGATAGTAAAGAATATAAATTCAAGATGAAATATTAATAAAGGTGAGCTTTTTTTTAAGGAACAAGTAGAAATCTGTTAGTTATTAAATTTATATTTAATTTTTTGAAGTACAAGTAACTAATTATTTGTTATCAAACTATTATAAATAGATTAATATGTATATTAACGAGCTTCATAACTTTTTAATGATGAAAATAGTATAAAATATGTTAAAATAGTGAAACAATTTAATTTGAGTCTAGATACGTATTTATATTTCATCATATTAATTTTCTAATAGAACTCTATCTTATTTGAAAGAAAAAATTCTTAGGAACTATTATTTCCTCACGGTTTCCTAACAACTTTGAAATTCATATTTTAAGTATAGTTCAAATACAAAATTTGAGTCATGCAACTTAAATTGACCTATCAAGAGATATAAAGTCTATGTGCACATTTTACTCACACACAACCTACCTAGTCTAACACAGACAGTGAGCAGTTACTGTGGATTGTAGGCCTCATTTGTTCTATCTAGTAAGTTGATACAGCAATCTGTTTGTAGAACATGCTATTACCACAAAATGTGACAGGCATAATTTTGTGTAAAACAATATTCCTAATGTCACAACAATGTTGGCTATTTGTCTAGCAGATGGCACCAAAACAATCACGCCATGCTAAATTGTTGATTTAAAGCTCTATATCTGAGTGCTATATAGGTGGCAAGTCTTCTAATCAAAATGTTTTCTCCCTTATTGAGTTATTCCCTCATCTCATAGTTTATGCTGCTACATAAAGTTGAAATTTAGTATATAATGTCCCTAACAATCCTACTTTATTGATAATTTGTTCAACAGCATCTTCGTAATTTCTTGAGTCTAGGAAAATAACTATGTGGGAAAGGTCATGGCAATATTTCAATTGAAAATTTGTGCATCTCGACTTTGTTACCTATTGTAATATTGGTCTCAATTTATGTTTTAAAACTTTTATATTATTTAAGTTAGTATATATTTGTTTTGTTAGTTATAATGGATTCTATAAGGATATTTTTTGGAGAGACTTACTTCTTGATTTGGTACTTTAAATTAATGTATGGCTACTATTGTAGAGTAGAGTTTGTAGAAGGCTTAACAAATACAAGACAATTTTTATTGTTTCCTTCATATACATGTTTTGTGCACGTTTTGATATTTTTTATATATTTATATAATATTAAATATAATTATGATATTACATTGGTTGAACCGAGCAAACCAATAATCAATAAGGCCACCTGTTCAATCACAAATCCAATTTCTCAAACATTGTCTTGACCTAGCTAGAATTGCTAAATTAATGCTGAATGAAAGAATAAATTGATAACATGCATGCTTGTAAATATTTTCTATATTTTTGGGTTAATCACACCTACACGGCCTTCAACTTAGTAAAATTATCTACTTATCTCTAATTTATATAATCATCAAAATTTCTCCTAATGCTTGTGAAATTTTCCCTGCTGCTTTGGTGTGGGATGAAAAATGATATCGGAAAAATTAAAAGTACGTAAATGACCAAACAATCGTTGTAACTTATTAAAATACCCTTGGTAAAATTTTTAAACTTGTTGGGAATGTAAATGTACAGTTTATATAATTAAAAGGAGGAAAATATAATAAAATACTACTATATAATTATAGTTGTTAGGAAAAGAAATATTATCTGCTTGTGTTAAGTTTTTTGGTCAACTTCATATTTGGGATATTATATGTGCTTCTTTTTGTCCTGTATAGGTTAAATATAGGAAACAGAAATATTTTTAAAGATACTACGGAAAACAAATTAAATGACTTGACAGTGTTGTTTAAGTACTTCAAACATTTTTAAAATTTTAAGTTTGTGTATAACAAAATTCATGTTATACATAAGAAGTTACATGTACATAATTTTTAATACTATAATTTGAATAGTTTCATAACAAGAAGTTACATGTACATTTCGGAGGTTTTATTTGATATTATATGATAAAATCTCAGATTTATTTAATCTTTGTGTGGCCGTGTTTTCTTAGGTAAAATCACATACTTTCCTCACTCAAAAAGCCATAAGGGAGGGGTGGGGGGTGGGGTTATGGAGTATAAAGTGAGGAAAGACAAAATCACTCGTACAAACAAAGGAGAAAACAAAAGGCCCATAGAGTAGAATTCACACTTCCTAAATGTTGTTTCCTAGCTCAGTCCCCACAATAAGCTTTCTTAATGATTATCCCTAGTTCCCACAGCATCTGAAGTTCTAAAGTGGAGATTAACAAACTGTTTAAAAAAAAAGACCAGCCGCTTTAATATGCTTTCTTAATGATTATCCCTAGTTCCCACAAAATCTGAAGTTCTAAAGTGGAGATTAATAAACTGCTTACAAAAAAGACCAGCCACTTTCAAGCTTACAATTTAAACAAGTGGGCTTTCGTACTGAGGAAGTTATCTTGTTCCCCTTTCAATGGACTGATGATGTTTTCATTAGGGAAGAGGATGCAATTGAAAGAGAAAGCTGGCTTACCAGTGCAACAAAGAACCAAACAGCTACTTTAGAGGTCTTGACTGGTAAAGATTGCATCCTTGTCTTTCTCACTGCCATACACTCTGCAAAGTATGCATAAGAAGAAAATAGACAAGATGACCTGTAATTACCAATGAAGATGTGAAGGAAAAATAAATGAAATCTCTCTTATCACACACAGCAAAAATTCTCAACAGCTGAAACAACCTAAAACTGTAAGAATTATGAAGAATCCTTACCTCAATTCACAGATAAGAAAGCACAATATACCAATGCCCCAACATACAATAAATCAAGCCAGCTACTCCCCCATAGTGTATGATAAAGAACCCCTCTCCTTCGTACATTCAAGCACAGTGAACGATATGTACAAGTGTCATCGTTCCTTTTCCAATTTTTTTGTAAATCTTGAGCAACCTCAAATAAATCTGAACAACTCCACTGTCTCTTTGTATGACTCTCCAACCTAAAATAATAAATTTATGTATCAAAATAATATACTAAAATTACATTAAAAAGAAAAACCAAAAATAAAAAATAAAAAACAGAAACCCTTCCTTAGGAAAAATAAAAAAAATTGTCAAAAGAAGCCGCAAATATCCCGAAAATCCGCTTCAACAAAGCCTATTTCCCAGTCTACGACAACCGAAGCTGAAGAGCTCATCACTCTATATCTGCACAACAAAAAATAAATTCAAAAAAAGTGAACAAGAGAAAGAGGAAAAGTAATTTTTTGCACAAATATTACAGAATTCCAAAGGAAACTACCAAATCCTCAAAAATATGCAGAAAACCTAATATCTGCTGCCTAACTTTGTTGCTACATTTCGTGTGTAAAGAACATCTTAAAAAATAATTAAAAGTAAAAGACAAAACCCAAGAGCATTGGTATGTTATTGCCAATGAAGAAACACACTTCTTCCGACTATTGCGATCTAAAACGTTTCTTTTGCAATTTGAGTGACCCCCGCAGCAAATTAAAAAAACAAACCATTTGTACCAGAGGCAAAGCCATGAGTACAAATGCTTGCAGCAGCACTCGAGGAAACGGCAGCATTTAATTTAAATATTTAATGTTGAATAAAGAAGAAAAAAGAAAGAGCGTTGGGCAAGCGCGTGGCACTATTGCCACACGCATCCCCATATATATTATAGATTAATAATTAAGTAAAAAACTAAAGTAGTCACTAACTACACTTATTAAATAATATTATTTCATCGTAATAATATTTTTATAATTTTAATAATAAGAAGGATGCATTTAAATTATGAGTGATATATATAAAAGTAATAATAAAAATGATAGTGATAACCAAAATTATATTTATACTTTTTGTTTTTCACTAAATTATCACTAATTATCTTAGTGGCTGTTTGGTTTTATTTCCACACTCATTTTTAGTTTCCATCATTTTTATTTTGGCGAAAATTATTTATATAATGAAATGTGAAATGAAAATTTGTTTGGATGAAATATTTGAAAATATAATGATTATGTTAGAAATGTAATAATTATGTTGATTTTAGTAAGTTGTAGGTAGAGAAAGATAGAAATAATTGAACAGAGGGAAAAAATATATATGTTATTGGGAGAAGATGTATAGGTTATTGGAGAATATATTTTAAAAATAAAAATAAAAATGATATTTGAATGAAAATGGTTAAAAAGTTATGGTTTTCATTTTTGGGATAATTGAAAAGATGAATTGGAAATGAAACCAAACACCCCATTAGTGCTTGTTTGGTTTTATTTTCGAACATTATTTTCATTTTCTTCTGAAAGTAAAAACAGAAAGCAATTAATTTTTCTAACATTTTAATTCCAGCACTTTTCTCAAATACACTTTTATACTCTCTATTTATTTTCATACTTTATTTTCTCATATTTTTATTTGTACGATTTTGAATACAAAAACACAAAAATATCCAAATAAAATTTATTTTCAATTCTACATAATTATTTTATTTTAAACAAAATATTCAAACAAACATTTCATTTTTAAAATCACATTTATAACTAACTTTTTTACTATTTTTTTTCACCAAACGCCCTCTTAGTACTAATTTAAGACATTACTTCTTATCATTAATAAGCATTTATCTTGACAAATAAAAATTTTGTAACTAAATATAAATCCGTTATTGTACTTACTATTTATTATTATTAATAATTTTTATATTGTTTCCTTTTTAATTAAGATTTACTTTCATGGTACTGACAATCTCTCATACTCATATTTGAAATCTTATGACTTGTGAAACCACTAGCAACTTAAATTAACATTTATTTGAGTTTTTCCTGGGAATAATAAATATTTCTGCAGTAGTTACAAAATGGAGTTTCTGGGCAGCAGCATTTTTTTTTTGATAAATAATTCTCTTAAAATGGTTTTTATGAAAAATGATTATTTCGAAAAACAAAACCAACTTTTCAAAATTCAAATATCACATGGAGTGGACATACTTAGCCGTAATATATAATATTATAAGTGGAATAGACAAACGGCTTTAACGCCATTAACGGACAAAACGATTTCAAAATAACGGTCCCTTTAAGTTAGTCCGTCAAACAGGCGGAAGCAGCTTCTCCACAATATTTAACAAACCATCCTCAACCACCAATCTCATCGCCGCTTTCTCTCTCTATAACATCACTCCACCTATACATACACCTATATATATGTGTATGTGTATATATCTCGTGTCTACGGTTCAATTGGATTTCTTCGCAGCGATATCGATATATATACGGATGTAGCGTGAGAATCTCACACTCGCTTGTATTCCGCACTCCGTAACAATGGCGTCTTCGAGTCCTCTCTCTTCAAAGTATTCTCAAAATCTCCTGCAATTGCCGCTTCACTCTCCTCAGTTTCGTCTGATTTTGGCCGGAATTTCGCTGTCCCGATCGAAATGCGACTTCTCGCGGAAATTTTTGTTGTTGCAGGAGCAAAGGAAATGGGATCCACTGCGCCCCGTCAAAGCGAAAAAAGTTGGGATCAAGTGTTTTGCGGAACCCGCGGAGGAGAGGGACAGGGCAAGAGAAGTTGTTTTAGATAAAGATGGGGATGATGTTAGCAGGGATGATGGTACGGTTGAGGAGGTGATTGGTCAGGAGTATTCTAATGGTTCTGTGGGTACTCAGAGGATTCCAGCCTCCGGTGATTCTCTCTCTCTTGGGATTCGCGAGCCTGTATATGAGGTCGTTTTACTGAACTGGTTATTTTTAGAATTCTTTTCTTTTTCTTTTTTTAACTTTGATTTTGAATTTGACGATTCTTTGATTGGATATTGGTGATTACAATGTCTGATGTTGAGCTCAGAGAAAAAAAATTTAGTTTACGGTTGCCGTTATATAATTTGTTAGAATCTGGTAACGTGGAGAAATTTCTGAGAGTTGGCAATCGAAAGATAAGAAATTACCTCAGAGCTTCATCATTTTAGGGGGAGGAAGAAATTGGTAGAAGTAAAAAAAAGTCCGAAATAATATAGAATGCACTAAGGAAGAATAGAAAGGAACGAAAAAGTGGCCTTCCAAATTAACTACATAAAAAAGAAAGAAACCTGATTCTTGGTTGAAACTCCTCCCATTTATGAAATACAAATCTAGACATATTCTCGAAGCGGTCAGTCCAGGTCATTCGTTGCATGCATTTCTCATGTTTTTCCACTGTATAGCTATAGAATAGTACCAGATGAGAGCTTTCAAAATTATATGAAACATTATCCACTGCATGCATGCCCCATGTTTATCCATTTCCCATCAACAGGTCGTGGAAGTAACGTCTAATGGGACAATATCTACAAGGAAAATAAATCGAAGACACCTGTTAAAATCGAGTGGTAAGTAGAACTTTTTTATTTTTTGACCTGGTTCACTTACTTTTTCGAGTTTTGGAAAAGATCAATTTGAAATCAACTTACAATCTTAGACTCAGATTACCTTTTCTTTGCAACTCCTATTCACAAACATTGAGTTGATTCAATTTTTGTTTTTTCAGATTCATGTATATGTTATTCAACATCTGTGAAATTCTTCGCAAAATTGCCATTTGAGAAGATTTTACTTACAAAATCTTTTCTTCATGAACTCTAGGCCATTTTTTTCATTAAACTACATAAATCAGCAATATATACCCACTTTTGTCTTGCTTTTCTCTTTTCCTCTCAAACTTTTCTTTCTCTTCATATTTTTTTTCCCTCTGGAATTTTACAGGTCTCCGACCTCGAGATGTTCGGAGCGTTGATCCATCATTGTGGTTAACCAACTCAATGCCTTCATTGCTGGTAGAAACAGTGAATTGCTACCTACCATTGTCCATATTGCATGCTTACTGCTCAACTGGTTGAGTAGGGGTGGTGATTGTGTCATGTCGGGATGTTTTGTGTTGGGTTGAGGTGGGAATATCACAAAATTTTGCTCAACCCGAACCCAACTCAATAAGCACTCAACCTAATAAGCCTCAACCCGAACCTAACATGAAAATTTTCGTGTCAACCCGAATCCAACCTATTTCAGCATATGATTATTTTTTATTAATAATTCATCTAAAAAATTGACAAATTTTATGTTCAACTATAATCTTAATAAAATAATCAATTTATATTAAGACTTTGAGAAAAGTCAACTTATGCCTAAAAGTTAGAAAAAGTTAACATTATATTTTAGTAGCCCAACTTTTGTACCATAGAGCAACTTAATAATTGGATTTCATTTAATTTCCTCTACAATATCAATAATATATAAATTTCCATGTTAAATCAAAAGTTTTGCACAACTTAATTTTACTAACAATGAAGTCGAATTCTAGCAAAGAAGTATAATTCATCCCATTCAATGATTAATAATCATACCAATATTACAAAGTAGTTAAGATTTACATAGTAAATAATAATCATTAATTTTGATAAATCAATATAGAGTTAAATTGTTCAAAAATAACAAATCATTACTTGAAAATGCAAAAAACATAGGGTTATTATCGTGTTATCAGGATGTTATCGTATAACCCAAAATCCAATCCAAACCAACCCATAATTTTCGTATTGCTCATCGGGTCGACCTAATATCAACCAAACCCAATAACCCTCAACCCAAATCCAATAATATCATGTCGTGTCAAAAATTACCACCTTTAGTTTCGAGTTCAACAAGTTTTATTGTTTGTACCGTCATGTTGTCTTTTAGTTTTACTTAGATTTAACATGTTTCATGTGTTAAGATGCTTCAGGATTCCCTAAACTGTGTTTATATAAATGACAATCTTATTTAGCCTTTCAATCATATAAGATGAAATTCAAACAATAAAGCACTTTAATAGAATTTACTCTGTTTCATTGCCTCATCAAGAACTGCACCAGCCAAACTCTCTGAAGTAAAGCTTTGTTTATTAACATGTTGGTCCAAACCATGCTCCGTGACTCAAGTGTTAGGTAGTGAACTATGATGACTATGAGAAGAAGCACTTATTGAAACCGGCTATAAGATTGTTTCTCTACCCTCTCATAATAAGTTGTTTTGGCATTTAAGATTGTATATAGCAAGAGCATCTTGTTAAATCATAAGAAGAAGTGTCTGAATTTCTCACTGTAGTCTTTCTTACTAAATCTACTGGTGGTTTCTGATAATACATTCATTTTTGAACTTTTTGAAGGTACGTGAGCATGCAATTTTGCTGAATTTGGGCTCTTTACGTGCAATTGCAATGGAAGAACGTGTTTTTATATTCAACTATAACCGGTATTTAGCCCTCATGTATTACCTCACTTTTATTGTCAATTATTATATGTTTTCATCATATTCTTAGTGATTGATATTTGATTGTTGGTTACTGGCAGTAAAGGGGGGAAAGCTTTTATTGATACATTGTTACCCCGCTTAAATCCGAAGAACATGAATGTAGGGCCCTCAATGCCATTTTTGCTTGAGGTTGGTTATCCACTAAACTTTTGCTTCAGAACCATGGCATTATTCCTTCATTTTCCTGTTTTCGTTTTATATCATAGCCCTTCACTCTTTTCCAAATAACTTTTCTTTTTGAATTTTTCTGCTCTGTTGATTTCAGGACCATTCTTACTCCAGTGTATGCTCATAAATTGACCTAATGTCAAAATACAGATGTTTCATGGGGAACTCAATGCCAACCCCATTTTACATTGTTGATGAATACTCAGATTTTAATCCTGCGGCTAACACAGAACATGATGTGCCTATTGAGCTTTATCTGTGTATCTGTATAAATTCTGCATCCTGTGAAGATTTATATGTCATTCATTGGCTAACTAGGATGGAACCTGTGTGGACTGTCCAAGTGGTGAAAAAAACACTACTAAATACAGATAGTTTTTCCTCATGAAGAAAAAAAGAAAAGAACTAGCTCTAATATTCAAGTTTGCCGTCATTAATTCCCAGTTATGTCCCATCACCTGTTTTACTTATTCTCTGGTCATTTTCCATTACTGCAAGATAAGTTGCTCGTAGCTCATGATACATAAGTTTGTCCTATGATTCATTTGTGGGTTATGTTTTTTACCGTGTTAGTCTGACTAAGCAAGCAAGCAAGCAGTTATGGATCCTTTAATCTGTAATTTGTAATGTTGTCTAATTTCAAATGCAACAAGAATGAGGAATTTGTTCTCCATGCTTAGTGAAAACTTTCTGAAAAAGTATGAGAAAGAGCCAAAAAGAAACTACAAACTTCCATCATTCTATCTTTTTCCTTCCATGAAAATTATGCCTAGTTATGAAGAGTTATTCTTGATTTTTGTTTGTAGGGTACATATAGTCTCTTATACAGCAATGATATCTATGGGACTCTGTGGCATGGTGAATGTTATCCTTTTGGTCTTGTTTCATTCCAAATATGGAGTTGGGTCAAATTTCATGTGATTTAGTAAATTGAATAGAAATTCCACCAGTGCTAGATCATCGATCTAATTCAATGAAGAATGTGCTTAATAATGGGATTTTTGGATAAATGGGAAATTCAAAATGCTCGGGGATGCAAATGAGGCACTGTCTACAATACCTGGATTTAATCAGATACAATTTGAAGGATATTGTAGGTTCATTGATTAGGGTTTGACAGAAGAACTTTATAAATTTCCAAAAATTGAAGATATCGATTATGAAATCGAATTTCAATTATTTGTGGAAAGATATCAATTGGTAGAACCTTTGATAAAGGAAAGAAATGCTGTCTATGAATCAAAAGTATTTAATTACTTAAAGAGCCTAACAGACCTACTTTTTGAAATTCATTCAGGTGGTTGAGGCAGCACTACATTCTCGCATACAACGTTTGGAGCGGAGATTAATGGATTTAGAACCACGTGTGAGTATGTGAGCATAGTAATCATATGTTTTCTGATATTATCTGTTCCTTCTCCGGGGCCAAGTTTCTTGGGTAGGTTTATGTAGGATCCTCTTACTTTCATTTATCGTATGCTAATTGATAAGAAAGGGTGGAATCATGAGGGATAGATTGGTCATCTACATCGTTGTTACTGTTCTGAAAATGCGCACTAATTTTTTTGTGTTGAACTTGGTTAAGAGAAGTAACTAGAACGGCTACTTCTACTTCTAAAGCATAAGATAGCATAAACAGCATAAAGGTTGTTATTTTGAAGGCAATGTTACTTGATGGTTGACACATAACGCCTATTCTGAACCTCCTAGAGAAAGGTATTCCTAACCCTTTGTGAACAGCTTGGTGCTGAGAACAACTTTGCGATTGATTCATGTACGTCTGCTATTGCAGTTGAGATTCTTAGAATAGAAAAATGTACAAAGCAACCTGAAAGCATTTGTTTGTTAAAGTTTATTTCTTTTCCTCTCCCCTAAGAGAAATTTAACTAAATCAATAGACAAAAAGTTACAGTATACTTCTTGTTCTTATATGTGGCAAAAAAATCTATACTTATATTTGTATATAGCTGTTGCTTATTTGTCGGTAGGCTACTCTTATTCCAGGTGCAAGCTTTACTTGAGGTTCTTCCTAATCGAATGACTGCAGACATATTGGAGGAACTTCGAATTAGCAAGCAGAGATTGGTATACATTTTCTCTCCCGTTTTCCATGGTAGCTATCTTGATATCCACCAATGCATGATTAACTCGTCAACAACTATTCATGTACTTATATTTTTCTGATTAAAGGTTGAATTGGGTTCAAGGGCTGGGGCTCTTAAACAAATGCTGCTTGATATCCTTGAGGACACTCATGAAATACGCCAAATTTGTATTATGGGAAGAAACTGCACTCTTATGAAAAATGATGAGATGGAATGCTCTGTTCCACTGGAAAAGGAGATAGCAGAGGGTAAGTCAAGGAAAGGTTGATTCATCCTCTAGTAAATCGCATCCCCATATGATCATATAGATCTACTTCTGACTGTTGGTATTTGTGCTTCTCAGAAGAGGAGGAAGAAATTGAAATGCTTTTGGAAAATTACCTGCAAAGGTAATTCTCTGACATCTTTTTCTGTTCAAGATTATATCCATGGTGGCTATTAGTGCGTGTCTCATCATATCTTATATGAGGGGAGTAAT
>JACGDI010000426.1:336148-357077 GCA_014898725.1 Jacaranda copaia | reverse complement strand
ACATGTTGGCTAACATATTTATATGTTTGGGTAACATAAAGTGCACTGACCTGATAGAGTTAGGTATCTAGGTATCTGGCATGTCAAGTACCCAACAGACTTTTTATTGTTTGTTTGTTTGCATTTCAGTCTCTTGGAGAGGCTACTACCGAAAAATTCCCCCTTCCCTTGACTGATTGGATTTGGCCAGGCCCCAAAATACCAAAACCCAAATGTCCATCTCTGGTTGTGACTACATTTATGTTAATCATTTTTTTTTTTTGCTCTCTTGTTCTCTGCATGCATTGATAGTTTAGGCATTCCTTTTCTTGTATCCTCCCTCAAATTGATTGAGCAAGTTTAGAAGGGGAGGGGAACATCGAAAATTCAGGCGAGGGCGGGGGCCAAGGATATGCATTTTACAATGGCACTTACTTCAAGCTTCTCTTTCACTTTTTTATTGTCACTACCTATCATGTAGATATTATGTGTGAAACATCACATTGATTGTCCTTGTTATAACTAATATTTTCCATGAAAAATAAAAACTCTGTTCTCTCTGGACAAATACCTTTTTGAAGTCCTTTTATCCTGACATACATGTTAGCTTTATGTCTGAACTTTAATTTGCTGATCAGCCTTGGAGATTACATGCAAAGTTTGCTGCTTTTTATTGATGATTCTGTTTCTCACTATTTAGTATGGTTACGAACTGCTAGATAATTCTTTCTGCTAACTCTAGGTCTAGTTTTGTCACTATCTCACTTATTTCATGTAACCACAGATGTGAATCTTGTCATGGTCACGCAGATAGGCTTCTTGATTCAGCAAAGGAAATGGAAGATTCAATTGCTGTTAACCTCAGGTCTGTCATTTCCGTCACTTCTATTTCTATTTGTTGTCATTACTATGCTAAAGAATTTTTAGTGACCAATGAATTAATGAATTAAAGGAAAATCAACTTGACGAGGTGTTACCAAGTCAGAATTAGACATTTCCTAACAAATAGATAAGTACAAAACTGTGACTTAAATTCAAGTTCTGGATGATACGTAATATGTACTTTATTTCATCTTAGGAGCCAGCAAAATGCTTCTACTAAACCAAACATAATTTTCTGAACTTTTGTAATGCTAGCCTCAATGGCTAAATCTCAAATCTGGCCACATACGACTCTCCTCAGCTCTGCTCATGTGCAATAGTAGGCTCGACACATTGAACGCAAACAATTCCTGTTGAGGAAATTTGCTTGGATTTGGAGAAATGCTGACATGAGGAATAAGGCCTTCTGTTGTAATCTTCATCTCCCTTTAATTAACAAAATTTGACAATATACTAGCAACTAAATACTGAGGCAGTGTGTGAGAATTCAAGTGAAAACATTTCAGCCAAGCAAAACATTTTCCCAACGTTCTGGCAGCCACAGAATTTGCCTATCATCAATTTATTACTTTGACTGTGTTTTCTTCAACATTTCATGAAGAAAATAGGAGTAAGGGAATCTGTAGGTTGGGCGAGCAATTCTATAGAATGAACTGGGGTATGAAAGAAATCAAGCTAAATTAGCAACTAGAATTAGATTAAATTTGTTCAGTTTGATATCACATGCAACACCTAAGTTAGCAACTAGAATTAGATTAAATTTGTTCAGTTTAATATGACATGCAACACCTAGCTTCTAAGTGAAGTCAACCACATGAATATGTGAAATGTGTTTTCTTCTGTGAAGTTGATGGTAAGCATGTGATTCATTGAGGATATGCATTAAGTTCATATCTTGATGCAGTTAGTTGTCTACGTTTTCTCCATTCCCATAAAAATAAGGTAATTAATCCTCTGTTCATTTCTTTGCAATGCCAATGTGAATGAACTTTTGTAAACTTATAAGCAGTATTTTCTATCATCAATAAAATCACATCATTTTCTCTTATCAGCTCTCGGAGGCTTGAGGTGAGCAGAGTGGAACTTCTCCTTCAGGTTGGGGCATTTTGTGTCGCAGTTGGTGGCCTAATTGCAGGTATTTAGCTGATAGTGATAATGAAAGACCTAGTTTAACTACTTTGGTATTGCCATCTCTAATTCCAAGACATTCCATTGGTACTTCTCATGTTTATTATTAATAATTTGCTAGAAGTGAATTGTTTGTTCATCTAAATTTCCCCTGAGATATGTTTTCAGCAAGAACTTCGTCTAGAAATAAAAACTGGCCACAGCCTTCAGTGTGCAAATCTTTGGAACCTTTAGATGAATCTTAGGGGCAGAGAATCCAGGTAGTCTTAAAATTCAATAATATGCTGAGGCATTTAGGTGTTATGCTTGATATGATATAACATTTGTCATTTACATATAGAACTTTTTTAAGGAACAGAGGGCAAGACAAGCTGGTCTCTAAATGATTTGATCTCTGTTACCTCATAACAAGCCTCTATTGACTACGTCTTTTGGTTGAGTAAAGAAGTACCCACTTTAAGTTTTCAGTTACTTCCCCACCTTTTTCCAAACATACGAGCATGTTTAAATTATTTTGACTCATTCTGTATATACTATATTGAAACTGTTTGTTATTAGAGATTACATCAGTGGATGTGCTAGAGAAGGTAATTATTTTAAAACTATTTCTGCTTATATGTTCCATATGGAGGGTCCTGCCATCGTGGCATATCTAGTTGAACTATGGATTTGCTTATGTAAAGTTCAGATGTGGCTTGATCTCTTGTAGTTGAAGCAATTATATTTCCATTGGTAGGATTTAAGTGTTTATGGCCCTTGAAGTATGAGATATCTCTCTTGGGAGAGTGGTGTAGAGGTAGGATCAAATAAGTACTTTGTTTCTCAATGTCAAAGATTTAAATGTAGTTTTGATCATTGAATCTATAGGATAATCCACTACTGCACATTAGAATGGTGTGTAGACAAATAGGAATCATTTCAGGTTAGAGTATTACATTAAAAAAGGTTGTCTTTTCTGGAAAAAGAATGAAGAAATTTCCTTGGACTTCTGTCTGTCATCCTCTGCTCAACTGAATTGCCATCTGACTGCGTACTGCTGATTATTATTTACATATTATGTTCTGGTTTATGCTTAGAAAAGATCTCTAAAACTCCAAGGTGTGGAATTCTTAACCTTAAGGCATACCAGTGCACTAATTGATAATTATAGATTGATGTTTCACCTTGAATGTGCTAGTGAGAATTCTTGACATGATTATAAATAAGATGACAGAGAATATCACCCTGGGTGTCTCATGGGGTAAAGGATAAGGATTTCATCAAAAATATGAGTAGTGCTTTACTGAAGTCTAATGTGCAAAGCGTTGCATTTGTTCTTCAATTGGTGCACGCTTGTAGTTTTAAGATATTTAATCGCTAAATGGTTCTTAAGTAATACACAGTAATTCTTGTGTTGTTGGTCATTGTCATTAAATTAGATTGTGCCCGTAAATTTGCCTTTTTGTGATAGTTTTTAGGTTTTTGAGCTCAGAATAAGATTCTTAAGAACTTGGCAGGTATATTTGGCATGAACTTGAGGTCATATCTTGAGGAACACTTGGTAAGCCCCTCCTCGGTCTCCGATATTTCGTTTCTATTTCCGACGTACGCACTTGTATCTGCATGCTAATTTTAGAATTTGATCTAGTTAATTTTTCTCTGCAGTTTGCCTTTTGGCTAACAACGGCAGGAATATTTATTGGCGCTGTGGTTGGATTTTTTCTCATGTACTGGTACCTCAGGATTAGGAAAATTTTGTGAGCACCAGATATAGTGTGTGAGTGATACTTCTTTTTCAAGTTGTAACACCATAAACTTCTACATTTCTTTAACTAATGTTTATTGGCCACGTGAACACATTCAGGATGCTGTAGTCGAGGGTGAAGACCAGATATATCTAGTATCTCTTATTATATTTATCAGGAGTCCAAGAGGGGTCCTTGTTTGCATATGAGACATGATGTCATATGCCGGCTGATGGCTGATAGCCGCTGTGTTCAGCAACAAACTACTGGACGTATTTGTGAAATTTGAGCTTCTTCTGCAGCATGATTGAGTAAGGCCATTAGAGAAAGAGCTTCCACTTGTTTATGGTTATAGATGAAAGTGATGCGGCCATTCCAGCCATTTGTCCCACCTGTTTGAAGGCAAGGTCATAGTCCACCATATTGGTTTTGGGCCTGATTGTTTTCACTTGTTGGAGGGTAGAAGTAGGTAGGCTCCCAATGCTAGCTAAATGAACATATCACGCTTGTCAAATTTGTTTGTATAGTGATCAAATAAGTAAACCAATGGAGACTTTTTTATGAAGCTGATAATTAATTGCATTAGCCGAGGGGTTTGCAGTTGCGCTAGGACCAAGAGGAGTTGGCCAAAATTTGGAACATGATGTGAAAATCCCAATGACACTGTAAAATTGAAATGTGCTTCCGGAGCTGAGAATGACGACTTCCCCACGCAATGTGCTTGACCGTACAACCTCAAAGTACATGTTTAACAGAAGAACCATCGAAATGAAACAAGTGATGCATCTAACTATTCTACATGGCTCTAAATCTAATCCCCTTTTTTTACTGTAATGCTAATAAATAAATAAAATATAATAGATTAAACGTATGTACTATTTGCCACGTGGAGTTTTGGGGAGGACTTCAAGTCAACTTAATAAGGTTGGTAAAACTCATGAACGTATTTATCTCTCATATGTAGGCATGCTCCTGTTAGTTTGTCCTCCCTCCACCCGGATGCCTTTGCTTAAGCATTTGCTGTCAATAGCTTCACCATAGCATCAGATTATACCGATTACCGAGTATGTTCTTAACTTTTGCTCGTGCCTGGAAGGATTTGCCACTGATTGAAAACAATGCACTCGTTTTTATTTTTATTTTTATTTTAATTTTAATTTATACGCACGCATCAAGATTTCGTTCGAACTCGAATTTCTAACCTCCTATATTATCTGGAAAACTTATGTCGTTGGGCTACAGGCTATTCGACAAAACAATGCACTCGGTTCAATGCAAAATAATTCAGCACACCATTATAGATTTTGCATTGTCAATGCATCTCACCCCCTAGATGAAAGCAGATTAAATCCTGATTGTTCGCGCTGCCTCCAAACTAGGATACTGAATTCCTCTTTTTATCTCACATTCTCGCCTGTATTCCTTCCAAATGTTGTGGCATATTCATCAAAGCGTTCTTTCGTACAATTTTACTTGGAAGAAGAATAGGTTGTGTCAGTGCATTAATTTACTTTGTTCAAGTTTATGAGGGAAAGAACCACTTTGCCGTGCCTGCATACTTCCACAATGAAACAATAATATACGTACAGCTTATTTTTACTCTAGCTTTCACTATTTCATTGGATACTGTATATATGTGGCTCATTTGTAATTCTGTAAAATCTTTTTTCTAACTCAGCATGGAACAGAAGTCCCTCGAATATCGTACAGAACATTGCCATAACAGATATTCATTTATGAATGCTCTCGATTTCTTCCTGTGAATAACAAAGACCGGATATTTTTTCTTTTTTCCCCCTTCAATACAACGCAATGATAGCCTAGTAACCATATTGGCGAGTCATCTCCTCTGTCCCAAATATGACGACCCCAACTGACAAGTGTGCAAAGGGGATTGCGTCCTTCCAAGCTAGATCCCTATAAGCACATACAATGAGAAAACATATACAATGGAGAAAAGTTTTAGAGAGAGCAAACAGGCACAGGCAAACACCAAGAATGGTAGCTAAGAACTACCTGACAGCATGCCAAAGAATTTTTTCTGGGGATTGGAGCCCAAGAGAAATTGAGGTTCCCATATCAATATCAATATATAAGTCCAGCGGAGGACCGAAGAACAAAATGCGACATCAAATGTACAATTAAGGTCAACCAAATCATTAGACAGCACTGAATATGAGGGAATTTAGATACATATTCCCCGGATTAAAGAAAACACGAAAAAGGTACATTGTACGGAGATACATCAAAGCAATCTTTTCATACCAAGGACAAACAAGCAACATTCAGTCATCCTCCTCGCCAGTATGTTAAATATCATCACGTGTTAGGTTTTGCCTTTCTTCTGCTTGAATTTGACCATAGTAAAGAATTGAAAAGAGAAGGGTCTCCGAATCAGATGATAGGAGAAAATGGCAGTCCAAACAAGCTTTATGCAAGACCAAATGTGTCGAACAATAATCGAAGACAATACCAGATCACAATCTACAATTGTTTTAGAGGGCTTGATAAAGATTTAGGATCTTTGCTAGGTTTTGTTGCTCCATCAATAACCATGTTTCTGACTCTGACCTCCATTGAATCCCTCTCATCCTTCTCCGTCTTCTCGAAATTACCATTTTCCGCTGCCTTAAGTTGAGACACAGAACGGGTTAGTAAGCGTCCACTGATCCATGGAAGATTAAGACATTGTGCTGCTGTCAGCCTTTTCTCAGGCACAAAATCCAGTATCTGAACAAGGAAGTCTGCCATCTCATTTGCGTCTTGTTCACGGAACTCATATTTTTCAATAAGCACCTTATTGAGAGGCCAAAATCTTAATCTTCTGATATGTCTCAGATCTCCGAATCTATTAAAGAAATTTTGTGAATAACGCCCACCCAAGGCAACCTGGAGTTTTACGTCAAGCAGGAAAGAAAAGTTCTAAGAGTAAATACAATAGGAAACAAGCTTCACAAAATTGATTGCACCCATACAATTCAAATCAAAGGTTTTAATTTGGGCCAATAGTGGGTAGGATTTGCTGCTCAATAGCCATAGAAAACTCCTCACCTTGCGTGGCATCATTCCAAGAAGCTCCATCATCAGGGCCAAATGATTCTACAAATTAAAAGGAAAGGCAATGAATAACCAGTTCGTTCAAGCACCGAACAAGAAATGTAGATCAGGACCATGAAATTATAGTGAAACAGACTCATATTAGATGAATTCAGAGCTTTGATATAGAAATGGAACACAAAGTTAGCCTAGGAGCCAAAAACATGAGAGAAAGGCTTTTTTGAGACTGACAAACCATGCAGAAATCACCACAACTACTAAAGCTAACGCACAACACAACATTCAAGCCTAAAATCAAATAACAAAATTGTATGACAAGTGTCACATTCGTCTATAGTCAAGAAAGGTTGATTCATTCAGCAGCACTCAAATAATGAAGGAATTAGAAAAAGAAATGAAATCTGTACTGAGGGAAAAAGAAGAAAACAAACCAAAAAAAAGCAGAAATTGCATATCTACTTCAGCCCAAACTGAAATCAATCAGTTGAGAGAAGATTTCTGATTCCCACATCAATATCATCTGCTTGATAAAATTAGTGCTGTATTTAGCCCAGAAAAAATTAAATAACCATCAAGTGATCCACACAGATTGTCATGAACTTAATTTGTTAGGTATTGATATACATCTAAGCCAACAACATAGTTGTCATGTAAATAAGTTATATAGTAACTTGTTAGAATTAGGCCCACTCCAAGCTCCAAGGTCCCCTCTAGTAAGATTCACTTGTGGAGTAGCCAATGTCATTGTGCCATATCAAAACAAAACTCATGTAACGCATATGACTGGCTCATAGAGTAAGCCATTACTTATCTAATCATTCTTGCCACAGAAACTATAGAAGATTAAAAACTGCGCCACCAACTATATAGGCTTGCACATTCGAATCCAATGAAGCTCACATACATGATCTTAAACAATATATGGCAACATACTAATTACAATAACATGTTAGACTTATGTTACAGCTTTGCCATTTTATCTTTATAGTCCAATTCATTCCCAGAATTAGTCAATCATCACTTGCACTTCAAAGCAGTATACCCTTCCTATGCACGGGCTTGGAAGTTTCATGACAAACATTTCTACTATACATGATTTATGTTTTCTTATGAATAAGTGCTGATGATATAATAAGGGCAGCAGAGTGGATTTCTAAAAGCTTTTCCTTATCTGATTCCCTGTCAAAGAGAAAGAGCAGGAAGTAAAGACAGGAAAAATTTGGTGGTTTATCCAGTTCCTTATAGGCTTATACCACCTCTGTATATCAGTGCTTGCCAACTGGGGCAGAAATCTTTACAAGTACAAGATCTTTTTCGAACACAGACTCTATGGGTTTGCTAGGTGGGATGAATCTATAGGCAAAAAGTTATTGGCATTGCATTTATAAACAAAAACCAAGGAATGATGGGATTACACCACCCCAAGGAGAAAAAAGCGCCCAATTACTGGGTCACAGGCAATTAATAAGATAATAATCAAGTCAACGCCAATCAAGACAAAGGAAAACGAAATTTTATTGTCACCATGAAATCTCAACTCCAGACCAAACAGCACCATAAAAAGTAAACAGTCTGTACATGGACCAGATAAACAGGCATTTATCAGAGGAAAAGAAACAGACGACAGTCAGGCCATTTGTTCGTACACATATTATAGCTAGAACAAAGCATACCTCATCGCGATCATAGTTTTCACCACTATGTGGATCAAAAAGAATATCACCAGTGGCCAGCTCAAAGCAAATGCAAGCAAGCGACCACATATCAGCCGATGTTGAGTACTTAGATCCCAAAATAACCTCCGGACATCTGTACTGCCTTGTCTGAATGTCACTTGTGAACTGTTTGTAAGTCCAACAGGCATTTCCAAAATCAACTAATTTGCACTTAAGGTCAACCTCAGACAAGAGCTTCTGCCTCGCAGACCAGCTACCTCTCTTACTGGCCTTAGTTCCAATGCATGCATCATTTGCTCCATCAATGTTTGCTGCTTCAGCAACTGAAGCATTGCTTTGATCTTCGACGGACTCCCCATTGGATTTGTCATTCTGATTATCTGGCTCAGCTTCCTCATGAGCTTCATTTCCAACACAATTCCGAGCTGCTTGCTTAGCCTTTCTTCGGATTTTCTTTTTCTGGTTCTTAGTCAGGTCACTGCAAGATCCCTTAACATCTTTAGAAGCATCAGACTCGGATGCAATCTTGCCTTTATTGGACAGGAGAACAACAGGCGCCCCCGACTTTCTAGGATCTTTAGATGGATCTATCATCGACAGAAGTAATATGTTCTCTGGTTTCAAATCTGTGTGTATGATTGATAGTTGACGATGCAGATAATCCAATCCCACTAATATGTGCAAGCAAATTTCTTTAACCATGTGTAGAGGAACACCTCTGTAGTCTGAATACTTAATTAGGGTCAAAAGATTGTCTCCCAAATATTCAAAAACCATACAGACATGCTGCCCATTTGGCCCTGAATGCTTAAAGTGATCCAAGAGCTTCACAACACATTTTTTGTCCTCTGGATCACCCTCGGCAATCTGTTTTAAAATAGTGATTTCATCCATTGCTGCTTCAGTGTAGTGTTGTGCACTCTTTTGAACTTTCAGAGCTACATAAATCTATCACCAGATTCATGAAAGAAGAGAACAACAAATTATTCCCTTCTCAACAATCTTAATCACGACAAGCCTAGCAAGATATGAATGAATGACGATAATAAAACATTTTCATGCGGACTCACTCCCACCCTCCCTCCCTCCTTCCTCAACAAAGAGTATGAAGGCTTGATTCTGTATACTTGTTTCTTCACATCAATTATGTTGCATAATAATATGCAGCTTTTGACACGGTAGAATCAACCTGGCAAAATGGGATTTTTCTTCTTGTAAATTCTATTCCCCTAAAAATGCAAAGAATTAATATATTTATGGTGACAATATAAAACCCCATTCAATAGCCACCTGAAATCATATTTGTAACATACATCTTTCGCATTTTAGATGAAGCACAGTCCTAATGGTTTGAATATATGCAATCTCTTGCAGGCATACACTAGTTTACAAGAACAATTAAATGAAGCAAGAGAATGCATGCTCAAACATAGCCTAGACTTTAACAAGAAACACATTAGCCAAAACAGGAGAGTAGAGAAAATATATGAAGAAATGAAACAAAAGATATACCTCCAAGAGCATATGCTAGTGTTCTATGCAACTAATAATAAAAAATCATATGAAATACAAAAGAAAAAGAATTTCACTAGGATATAAAACCAAATTGACAAAATGATTAATAGCATATACTTATATATTCAAAATAGAATTTCTTTTCTTTTTGAACCATAAAAAATGCAAAATGCAAAATGCAAAATGCAACTTGCAGATCAACCAAACACAGAAACTCCAGGACTTAACTGTAACTTCTGGAAGTAGCAGAACTTACTTAGGTGAACTTCAGACTAATTTTTACATTCAATTCTTCAAATAAAATTTATAAAAGTTAATTGTATATCAATACCGATAAGCCTATAATTTCACACATTTCCTGATTTTCTCACAATATACAAAAATTTACACACAGGAGAGCAAAATAGCAAAGCATAGCATCACCAGAAATACTAGTAAGTATCACAAAACGCTCGCAGATTGAAAGGCCAACCAATAATACATAATTAAACTTGTATTGCTAGAAAATCAGCTCGGAGAAAAAAAATATATATAAAACGTACAGACTTCTGAGTGTCCCAAGCTAGCCAGACAGTAGAGAAATGACCCCAACCGAGTTTGCTCTGAACAACATATCTGCCGTGCTTGAAGGTGTCACCGATCCGCACAGCATGATATCCTCCGCGCCTATAGTCCTCAGTCCCCTCATCCTCTGAAGTGTAGTCGCTCGTCTCGCTCCGATCGCCGCTGTTCCTATCCGCCGCAGCCTCCTCCGCCATCAACAAATCAAACGTACTGAAAATCTAATACTTCAAGTAGAGTCGAAAGGAAATCGCGGAGAGAATGAGGTCGAAGAAACGTCAACCTTAAGATAGACTTTCTGTTTGTACAGTATATGACCGCCAGAGAGGAGGTTGGTTTGGGTTTATTTTCTTAATTCGAGTGGAGAAGAGGGTGAAATGTTGTTATACTTTTTATTACTTCATTATTATTTATCCGCATTCATTTTCATTTATTGTTCCATGGTCAATTTATTTGTGACAAGTGATGAAACTTAGTAAAAGGTAATTTAAATCATTTATTTTATTTTATATTTTATCAGTATAATTTTGATATGTTAAGTATATTTAATTTTTAATCAAAGAAGAAGGATTGTTTGTTACACGATTTTTCCATTTCACCGGCTAGCTAAGGCTAGCTTGTACTAGCAGAAGGTCAAGAATGAGACCGCGACTAGCGGCAAAAGGAAAGAAAGAACAAATGAGTGCCCCCAGATAGAACGAAAGCGGGGCAGTGAAAGTATATTGTGGCTCCATATTGGGTCAATTCTGCCTCACTGGATTGCATTTTGAACCAAAAATGCGGTTCCATGCTGGCAGATGTTCATTTCTGCCATGAAAACATAGCTACCATAGTAAAAGCAAGTGAAGCTACTAGAAGGACTCACTTCACGCCTTTAAATTCTTATTCACGAATGAATTGGGAAAGCCAACAGAAAGATAATTTTTATAAGAAAATATTTAATACATGTGTCATATATCAATATAGTAACATAGGAGATAAAATATAAATTGAAATAGAAGATCTAAATCGAATAAAATGAACTTTCTCGAAATTTCTAATAAAAAAAGAGATATTCTTGATAGAAAAACAAAAATTAACATATCTACTTGTTGGGCTGAATCCTAAAAAATAGAATAAAAAGGGATGGAATTGAATTTCTGAAGATCATTTAATTAATTAACCAATAACCAGAGATAAAGGCGAGCTTGAGGAGAAAAACATTTGGCCAAAAAGGCCAAAAGTAAAAGAAAGCGTGGGGGAGCGTAGCGGAGGGGTCGGAAGCTTTTCTTTTTGAGTAATCAGGAAATTAAAGCAATGAATACTAACGACCAAAGTTGTCCTCTCTTTTTCACTTTTAAGCTTACCCTGCGTAAACTGGTCCAATTTATCCATCAATTCAAATGAAGTTGATTGTTGAAGTTCATTGATTTTGGAAAATTTTAAAATAGTAATATATTGTATGCAAATTGACTCTGATTAGATGTGACTACTGCATGTATAAGTTAGTAAAAATTTCATACCACACACGGTGTGCTAATTTGATTGAATTTTTAAGTTATTTAATGATTATTTATTATGTAATAATTTTTATAATTTTTTATTATTGTGATATAATTTAATTAGCATGATAAATAAATTTATGAGAGTTGGCAAGCTAATTCATTATAAAAATTGTACATATAAATACGAATTTTTAATATTCATGTGGGCTTGAGTATTTGTTATCATTCCAACTAAATGAATGATAATGTGGAATAAAAACACTCTATCCCACCTTATCATGCTGATGATAATAATTAATGAAGACAATATTAAAGATCATTCTACTCTTGGATTTTGGCTAAAAAGCCCAAACAGGATGGGATCCGTGTCTTTTTATCCCAATTGGGTCATGACTTGGATGAACCAACCCGCCTTGGGCTATGACCTAGATTGCGAGCCGTTGATTAATTAAGGATTTGATGCACATTAATGCACCACCTCGATTCGTATAGATAAGGATAGTTCATCATCTATGAAAATGAAGAAATCACATAGTACCAAATCATCTTATCTTTACTCACTCTCACTTGAATTCTTATCCTTATCTTTGAGCTCACTATTGAACACATCAGCTCCAAAATTAACTTAGGCATTAGAGGGCCTTAGTTGAAAACGATCTCAGTTAGCCTAATGTGTGTGACTATAGTCAAGTTGAAAATCTAAAATCACTTGTGTAGATCGAAATTTGGTATGAGGTTGAGATCCAAAATGGGGTCCACTTTGAAAATTGTGTTCGAGATCTTGGCCCTAAATTTTGAACCGCACCACATCCCAATCAAACTAGCCTCTTAAATCAAATAAAAATACCTATAGATGTACAATTATTCTACTGAATTTTTACAAATAAATATTTTATAATTATTTTATTCAATAAATGAAATATTATCATTTTTTTAAAAAAATTATTTCAAAAATTGGATAAATATTTTTTCCATTGTTAAATATTGCATAAAATTCATAGCCATGAATTGGTTTACGATATTTAAAAGATAGAAATTCCCATTTGTATATAACAATCAGAATCACAAAAGTTTACATAAGAAAGTAATGTATTTAAATTAATACTTGAAAGCTAATTGCGGATTGTTTATATTTTTATTCAACACACTGAAGATTTTTTTTGATAATAGATATATTTATATATGTATTTCATTGGTTCATCTATGAGATTCAAATTGATGGCACTTGCGGGAAGTAATAATTATTTTATCATTGCTACTGTTGTTGTAATCTTTTTTAATTGCTTTAATTTGTAATTTAGATTGAAATTTGGTACAAAGTTGAGCTTTGAGTGAATTATACTCTTTCAACTTTTTACGCACAACGAAATAATTTCAAGAATAATTATTTCCTGATCTTACTGATTTAATGCTTGCAACATTTAAATAAATTATTAGCTAATAGCAATGTGGTAAGTAATATAGTGCACAGTAATCAATAAGTAAGCAATGAACTGCTACTCTATCCAATTTTGTAGCTTAAGATTTTAGAAATATTCATTATATGAATTTTTTATAGGATGAAATCCAATCTAATACATAGATTTTTTCGAGAACAATTTTAACTCAAAATTTGTCAACCAAAAAAGAAAAAAAAATAAAAAATTGCCCATTCGGCATGAAGTGGCCCAACAGCTATAGAATTAATTGTACATAGTATATGGAACTATTTATTTTGTGATATGGAATGTTGAGTGATGAGATGAAATTAGGAATCAAAAAGTAGAATTAGGATAATTTTATACTTTCTAAATTATATTTATTTTATTGGATGATATAAATAATGAAAGTGGATAATTTTATTAATTATTTACTTAGATTAATGATAATAATAAAATAAATTTTAAAAAGATTAAAATATTCTTTAATTAAAAGAAATAGAAATAGAAATATAATATTTTTCTCTTTTTCTTTTTGTAATTGGGAATAGGGTATGAAGAATTCTTTCCACAACCCAACAAATTTGTTACAAAATTAAAAACAATGTGATTGGCGCCATGACTACAAGTTCTTTGAAGCAGCAACATTGTCATGTGATTATTTCATCACACCAAAAATGGGTGATGTCTCATCCCTCAAAATATGTCATTTTCATACTGGCAGCATTGTTGTGTGATTATTTCATCACACCAAAAATGGGTGATGTCTCATCCCTCAAAATACGCCATTTTTATACTGGCTTGAATTTTATACTGACCTACTATACTATTAAGGGCTCGTTTGGTTTGATTGACATGGCTTGATAGATAATTTTATTAAGCCATGTCAAGTGTTTGGTTTCAATAACAAAAGTCTAGGATTGATTGGAAGCTCGATAGGTAATCCAAAATTCAATTGATTATTTATCACACCACTTAAGGTGTGATTGTGTAATCCAAATTAGTAGAAAAGGAAAAATTGTGATATGACAATTATACTAATGCAAATTCAACTTTCGGTCTTCTTACAATGGATATTTTAGTAAATTCATTATTTAATCCTTATTTTTAAACTGTGTAATATTAATTATCAAACACAATATTATATTATTCTCAATAATGTAATTCCATCATATTATTATAATTTTATCAATCATATCTATAAAACCAAATGTGCCCTAAGTAGACAAGATATTGGGTGGGATAAAACACCTCATCCCACCTAATACTACAAAATAAACTAGGCCTACATGTGTGTGTGTATATATATATATATATTTCATATGGCGAGTTTAGCGGGTTGGTCCACTAAACTTGGGAGTTGGGCTAGCCAGCGGCCAGTGACGGGCCGTGGGCTTGTCCTGAGCTACCAAGTGGTAGGACAGCTGCACAAGATGGGTTCTAGTCCAACCCTTATAGTAGGATTAACGGGCCGGGCCAAGCTGCCATTTTTGCAGACTAGGCCTGGCCCGTTTTGAAACCTGTAACTATAGATGGCGCCAACCTATTTTGGCACTTTTAACTGTGCATTTGGAAAATTAGACCGTTGTAAGTATGAAAATTATTATTGTTACTTAACTAAAGCTTATTTCTAAACATTATGTCTATGAAGATACCTTAGATTTTCAAAACTTAGCCTCACTCAATTCATTTCCTTAGAAAAATTATTAATTATGAAAAAGAACTATCAATTAGATCATTGAAATTTCTAACTATTGGGGAGTTTTGGTTTTTAAATAAAATTTATTAAAACCTTTGACTAAGAGGGTGTTTGAGTGAACTTATAAGCTCTTCAAAAAAATTTATAAGATGTTTAATAGCTTGTAAAATATCTAAAACTGTTTGGCAATTTTTTTTTGAAAAAGACCTTATAATATTCTAAAATAAGATGTTAGAAGTTTATAAGCGTTTTTTTTAAAAAGAAATTTCTAATTTATTTTAAAATCTTAACAAACTCTTTTAATTTTAATCATATTAATTATAAAATTCTCATTATTAACATCTTATAAGTTCTAAAAATATTTTATAAGATGTAGAAATTTATAAGATATTTTAAATAAATTTAGCCAAACATCCTCTTAAACCTATTAGTGGGGAGATCTTGGCGGCCACATTTGATATAAAATTTGGATAATAGTGGATATTGTAATAATAGGTGATTGTGTGAGATTAGAATATCTACTATTTTGTTTGTAAAGGAGATCGATATATAAATTAGGCACCACATATATCTTGTATAATTTAATATAAGGTGTTTGATACTCATTACTAACTTTGGTTTTACTAATTTGTCCCTCTGCTTGCAGTGTACCCAATTGAAAAATTGCCCATGAGATTGAGTGCAATTTCAATAATTTGAAACAAATAGAGTCAACAATAATGTGTGCAAGTAAATAATTACAATCCGAGGGTCACTACAAGAATAGCACTTAATTAAATGTACACTGTCTGCTATGTAAACGTTGCGGGCCAACCCAAAATTTTCATTTAACATATTAAACAACATATTAATCTATATTAGCATACCCAACAGTGGCTAATAGCTAGTACCAAACGTGGCCCAAAGATTCAATCATATTATGAGGTGGAATGGTGGATAACAAAACCCAAAGCTTAAGTGAAGGTGGACACAAATAAAACATAAATTATATATTATATTACTATGATATATATGCTACGTGTTCATGAAAATTATAAAATTTTCCATTTAATTTTATTTATGAAATGAATATATCGTGCAGAACATTTGTTTGTATTGGTTCTCAGTGCTTCTATATGTTGCTGAGCAGGACTCTATTCTATATATATGCTGCACTTTGGCATCAGAAAAGCATTCTGAACAAGAAAAAAACAACAGAAAAAAAAATTTAAATCTCAAAAATTAAGATGAATAATCATTGTGAAAAATTGTTCCCTCTCTCACTTTCTTTTCCTTTCAAACCAAAACTTTGGTGCCAAACAGGTTTTTAATGGAAGTATACATTCTGTGAGGGAGCAAAACAATGCCATGTTTGCCTGCTCGGAAGAATTAAATCCTATATCTGATTATTGGTTCAATACATACAAATTAGAAATTCTTTCACGTTGAACTTTTGACTCAAAAGGACTCTTTATCTCTTACTCAGATAAATTGGAAATAAGAAAGATCAGTATTATTTAAAAAAAGGTGGAAAAATAGAAACTAAATTGAAAAGGAGAAGAACATCAAACACTAAAATTCAAAATTAGTGGTCAGTTAGAAGATAATCAAAAGTTAAATTGCCGATGTTATTCTTAATTTTTTCTTTTAAATGGCCAAACAAACTCTATTCTACCTGTTATTGCACCAATCAAGTATGCGAACCCTATCATAAAATATTGGGATTCATACAGAAACCTAATAGTCAGTTAAAGAATTTGAGAGTGATATTCTTTTTTTTATATGCTACTAATGTATATTAAGTAATAACAACTTTTGTTTTGTTGGTAATGATATTTTTTTATTCGACAATTGTTTTTTATTTTATTAGAATATTATTTAATAACGACAAAATTAATGCTTAAAGTTGTTATTATTGACATTAGTGATTTATATAGTGACATAAAAATTATCATTATAATTTATAATTATAAGATTTTCATTGTCACTAGACTATCAACATAAATGTTATTAATTGTAAATAATAATGATTTATACACTATTTATAATAGTACGTGACATCAAGGATTTAAATTAAACTTATCAGAAACACAAGAGGAGTGCTTCCCTAGAAAATTAGGAAAAAAAAATTTCTGAAGAAATTGAAAAAATGTATATGAAAATTAAGAAAAATATAGTTGGGATGAGGTGGGTGGGGCGTGGGGTTGGTTCTACCTATATTGTAATAAATTGCTCTCTACCCGACCACCCAATAGTTGAAAATGCAAACAAAATTGATTTGACTTAGCAGAAGTCAGCAGATTTTTCCAAGCATTCATACAGTCCCGTGAGGCTGTAGAGTCTTAGAAAATCTGCATGTTTTTTTCACTCGTCTGGATTAGATTAGTTAGTTTACCTTTACTATTTATGTTGAAACGAGCAGACCAAGACAACGAAAGATGGATTTGTTTTTCAAAGAATAATGACGATTTTGGAGCGCTTACGCAATATAATAATACGCTTTAAAGGTGGATTTTCAACTTAGTTATATCGCATTATTAATTACATTTGAATCAATTTACCAACTAGCAACTTTTTTTATTTTTTATTTTCGAATAATATGAAGCATATCTAGTTTTTAAACTATAGAAAATTGTTTATGACAAGATTTGTCTCAATCTTTCATGCCTTGCTACTACCTTTCGTTGTATCTTGCAAATTATTGGAAGAAAAAAAGCTGTCTAGAAATAGTTGTTGGTTGGTAGAGCTGTACGCGCTTTACAACGTGAATAATGAAAATATCGAAAGAAGAAAGGAGAAATCTTTTTGTAATTATTCAAAAATCAAGCACCATGATATATGTTTTTAATTGTCGATTGCAATTTTTCAGTATAAGTTTTAAGATTGTGATTTCTTGTCAAATGATTATAAATAACTAGCAACTTTTGGGACATTTAATTTATGCATGTACTAATTTTTTTTTATATTTTTAGTTTTTATATAATTTTTATTATTTTCATAATTTTAATATATTTTTTTGAACTTTTTACATAAATAGTTTTTAATAAGATGATAAAAAAAGGGATACATAGTGGATGCATTGTAAAAAATAATTGCTACACAACTTACAGTTACAAGAATTACAAGATCAAAATAAAGATATTTTAGACATATCAATAGATAATACATCAAAAAGACTGTCATTCTATTAATAATAGAGATATTTCGATAAGAAGAATATAGAAAGTTATAATGATTGTTAGAAAATGTTGTGTTCGATAATTAGCAATGTGACATCATCAATGAGCAATGGCAAAGAATGGCCGACAATAAAATTATTTGCACACTCCATAGTCAAATAATTATTAATTGATGTGATCATATAGCGATGTTATGAACTTAAACTAAGAAAGAAACAAAAAAAAACCTTTGAACAGTTGATATACATAACTTTTTCACTAGATAAGATTGGTCTAGATGAGTCGCGGGGCACGTCCGGGTAACACCTCATGCGGTCAAACTTAAGCGCAACAACTCGCTTACCCAAAATTCTGCCCACCCAGAAATCACAGGTTGCATTCTTACTTAGTGGATTAATTATTATATTTAATATGCAAAGCAATGCATTTAAATGCGACCGTCCGATTAAATTCTATAAACCGTGACATCTAGTTAGCAAATTTATTATTTTTATTTAAAATTTTTAATGCTTCTGTTAAGTGATAGGTCAACTAAAATCATACCAAAACACACATTTTTGCTCTACATGTCGAATTCAAAAGGCAAAGTTTTAAGTCTCCACGCCATTGGTTAGGTTGGGAAGGCGCACAGTTATGATTTTTATATACTAGTATTTTTTTTTATAAAATCCCTAAATATAAAGATATAATTATGATTAAATTATTTTTGTTGGTAAGTATTGGTAGAATATTTTAATTTAAAAAGAGCACACTTTAAAGGATTGATGAAAATGAACTCTTATGCAAATTTTATACTTCTATCAATTTTGGGTGTCGGACAAGATTGATAATGTATCATTTATCACTACAGCCCTCGAATGGCTATTTATTTTATGTTTGGATAAAAAAAATAGTGAAAAAAGAAAGAAAGAAAAATAAAAGTGCAAATATCAAAGCACAAGATGATGTCATTGAAGTGTAAAAAAAAATTCTTTTAACATTTTGTCACATTAAAATTCAAAGTTCAATCATAGAGGTAGTTTCACAAATGAGACATATAATGATGAATCAAATTTCCACCAATACATGGCGGTGAAATAGTACTTTGATTTGACTAAATTTTAACACTTGTCGGAATTTGATCTTCGTCATTCTTAATCTTTGACTAATGGCGCAAAAATTAGTTCAGAATCTGCCCTTTTTAATAATTAAAAATGGAATCAACCTGAACGATTGAGTGGGATTATGAACAAAAGAAAAATAATTAATTTGGTTCATACAGACAGGAAACTTTACTTAAAAAATTGTACTTCTGTTTGAAAGATGTAAGACGTGACGAATGTCACACATCATTTTGTCCCATTCAAAGAAATTGTAAGAGAAAACGGCTTAGACAATATTAAATTTGCATTTTTTAAACATTTCATTCACTAATTTAAAAAATTCTGGGATCTTTTTCGTCGGCTAATTATTTGCTGATTAAATTCAACTTTTAAGATTTAAAGGCAGAAAAAAATTTAAAAAAAAAAGGCAGAAAAATGATCGAAAAACCACAAGTTTTACCACTATTTCAATAATTGGGATATTTTGAGTATGGGTGCAAATGATTCGAGCTGGCTCACGAGCCGAACCCGTGCTAGTTCAACTCGAGATCAAAATAGCTTGAGCTTGATTCGACCTGAATCGAGCTCGAGTTCTAATTCTAGCCGATCTCGAACTATCTATATCTAGATTCGAGGCTCGCGAGACAATATATACTTAAATATTATTTTTTATTTTATTAATAAATATATATTATATTACTATTTTTTTATTTTGAATTTGAGCTCAAACCCAAGCTTGAACTTGAGCCTGTAGTTTTTTAGAATTCAATTGTCAATTCGAACCTTATCGAGTCGAGTTGAGCCTAGCTTAAACTTAAAATTTTAGACTCATTGAGTTTGATCCTAAAATATATTTTCAAGTTCGAGCTCAAGTTCAAAAATTTTACCTAAACTCAACTTGACTCGACTCGATTGCACCCCTAATTTTGAGTTATGTTAAATACAATGATTTGCAGTATGAGGATATTTGACATTATGAAATTTTTAGAGAATAAAAACGTCTAAAATTAAATAACTTTTAACTGTATAAAAAGTAGTTTCAATGCTGCAAATTAAAAAGAAGCAGCAGCTCTTAAAAATATCTACGAAATAACTTAGTTCAACTTAAGAGAGATGGAAAGCGCTTCTCATAAATTGTTTTAAATACTCTCTAATAAGAGAAACATGCAAGATTCACTTCTAAATTGACAAATACCTTATGTCCGCACATAAATTTCTTTTCATTTTTTGCGACGTATGCAAACCAAGAATATGTTTTATTCACTAATTAAATTCAGATTTTCACGTAAATCACTCTATAAATGTTTTTCCTATGCTGAAATCAGTTTTGGACAATAAATTTCTGAAAAACCTACGGGTTTAATAAATTGTTATTTTCCCAACCAAAAAATTATTATCCGATAAACAATTCTTTCTCTTCAATTTTACTTATTGAAATATTATTAGTAGAGCTCCTTCAAGATTAATGATAAGATAAAACTGTAAATGCTAATTTTGGAAGTAAACTTTTTCGAGTTCTTTTCTACTTATTGTTAAATTGCTTTGACACAATCATCACAAGCAAAA
>JACGDI010000426.1:317962-336138 GCA_014898725.1 Jacaranda copaia | reverse complement strand
TAAATAGTGGCAAATACTAATTGATAAAAATTTTCATTACTTGTATATATTAAGTGACAATTTTTTTTTGGTTGCTTTATTTTTATAAATTTAATAATTGTATTAACACTAGTACCCATGTCGTCATTATTGACAACTAGAAACACATATATACTAATAATGAAAATCTAATTATAAGTTATAGTGACAGTAAAATTGTCACTATACTAGCTGTCAATAGTAAGAACTTTAAACATTAATTCTTATAACTATTAATTCATATTGTAATAAAATAAAAATTATTATTATGACAAAACAAAAATTATTATGACTTAGTCTTATATTATTAGTGACATTTTTATATTATCACTTTTCTTTTTATTTTTCTTACTAGTGAATTGGATGTGCTATTAATCGTGGCTGACAACTAAAGATCTTCATAGATTTGGGCACGTATGTTAAAGTTTAATACAATTACAAACATTGCTGTTTGAGTTATTTATTATTCATTTTATTTATTTTATTCATATGCACACATATATATATATATATATATATATACTCTATTGGAATCATTCAAATTTGAATGTCAAACTTTAAACAAGTAAAAATATGAGGGTAATAATATTCGATCAGTTGATCAGTACGCTTGGACCATTCAAATTTAAACTCCAAACTTTAGACACATATGAATCACTTGACCAAATTGATCAGTTGGCTTGAATTATTCATTGCAGTTATTGTCTTATTTTTCGTTTTTGCTCTATCATCTCCACTTATTCCGTTCTTAAATTTATTCAGATAAATTAATAGCAATAAAATTATACTTTTGTGCTTCTTTACGAAATTAACAGAGATATACATCGTGATCTTTGACTAATAAGCATGCACTTGCGGGGTAAAATTGGAAGCAAACAAATAGGAAAAGTGACCTTAATTTTCGACGTGATAAAGACCAAGCGACTCATTCCATCATCATCCTGGAAAAAATTGAGCCAGCCATGATCAAATTAGTAGTCAAACTATGAAAGTATGAATGCCACCAAACATGCCTTTAATTAATTTTCTTGATCACAGAGGAAGACGACGTGACAACTGCAAATTCGAATTAAGAAGAAAGGGCACAATATATAAACTAATTAATTTTCATAATAATAAGTTACAAGAAGCTGGTATGCATGAAAGATTTATCAAATATTGTGTACATACAAACAAAATATGAATTAAAAGCTACTAGCTAGCTTGATATTTTTTTTCAAGCACCGAAATAAAATTTGAAAATAAAAATGAAAATATGTATAATTTATTCTGATCGCGCATTAATCCCAGTCCAGGGAATAGCAAATTTGCTTGAAGGTTGTCAAATTTTGGCGAAATAGAGGAACAAAAACGTCGATGCTTCCATCTCCTACGAACGATGGGAGAAGAAATATCATTCCCTCCGTTGGGGAGAATGAGGGCATGAAAATGTAGGGGCCTCCACTTCCAAAATCCAGGTCATAAAATGGGAACCTTAGCCAGCTATCCACCTCCAAATTTGGCCACAATATTGATTCTTTTGTGTCAGCCTCTGCATTTGGAACAAGATCTTCTTCTTTCACCTTATGGTTGGCGAAATCGATGAAGGATTTGAAATAATTATCGTTTACATTAACGACTGCCTCATGTAAAAGTTTAGCTGCATAAGAAAGTGGCTTTTGCAGAAGATCGTTCACTTTGGCTCTTGCAAATGCCCATAGCACTAAATTGCCAAAATATTCATTTGGGACTCTAGGATTTAGCCGTGCACGACCATCCACGGATATTCTCACTTGGGTGGTCTCGAGCCCGTTTAAGCCACGAGCCTTGGTTATGGCTCTCCAAAGATGAGCCACAAGGCTCTCAAAGGTGCTGTAGGGCTTGTTGGTTCCATTCATGGATGAAGCCTTAGCCTTGAGCTTGGAGAGAAACTCCGCTGTGTAATGAACTTTGTGTGCCACAATATCCTCCACGCTATTGTCAATTAGAGGATAGACTTTTTTGAAGCTTTTGGATATGTATTCCACCCCTGTATGCTCAAAATCAAATTTGGGAGGGGTTCGTGGGGAGAATATGGTGCGATCATGGAAAGGTGGTGGACTAATTTCAAGTCCTCGAGTAGCTTGGCCCCATGCAACTAGGAAATTGCTCGTCGAATGTCCGTCTGCCACGAGGTGGTGGGCTGTGAATCCCACCACTATTGAGCCACATGAAAATCTTGTGACTTGAACTTGTACGAGCTCCACCACGCACTCCAAGCTAGGGTGGAGGCTTAGCAAAGACGCTGAAGGTCTGAAAGGCACTGTCTGATCGAGAGCTAGATCAACAAAAGCCTCCACAAACCTAACACCTTCATCGTTGAGAAGAATGATAGGCTCCCCATTACCATCTTTGGCGAGCCTCCCGGCCCATTCACGATACACGGCCAACGCCTTTCTGAGCCCTAGCTCTATAGTTGCATTCGATGGAGTTGGCGGGTGATAAGCATAAATGACAGCTACGTGTTGATCGTAGGTGACCTTATCAAAGACGGATAAGGGAATATAGTTTGTTGTTAGGGGAGGGTTCCCTTGGTAGAAAGGCTTAACAAGCTTTGAGCTTTCTATTTTTGTTTTCATGGTTTAAGTGTTTGTCCTGACTTGGACAAATAGGGCAACCACAAATGCAATCTTGGTTAATTTGAGTTTATTGGAGGTCTTGTTAGGGGTTTATATACTTGAACACAAAGCACTATACGTTCTTTATTTTCAAATGCAATTTTTCATTAGTTATAGAAATTCAAAGTGTAGCTGCTTAATGTATATATTATTGGTTATAGAATTTTGAGGGCCGTGTGGGGATATTGTCCCAATGAAGACAACCATTTGCTGTCCAAAAGTCATCTCACGTCCTAGTTCTTTGGGCACCGCTGTTTCTTGGGGTTTGGTAGAAATTTATTGAATTTTCTATATATAACCTTTTGGCTTGTGAGAGAAATCTGGAATTATCCATTGTGGTAATAGAGGGCGCATCTTAGGCACTGTTTGGGACGTGACACTTGGGTTAGGTGAAGAATATTAAAAAAACAAAGAAAGCTTATGTCTGTTTGAAATTGAACCCTGGACACAAACCTACGGCTTCCGCTTGGTGGGGTCCCATAAATGTGCCTATACGGGGATTAAATGATTTTGTCGTTGGGTTTTATATTTTTTAAACGATCTGTTTATTATTCATGAGATATCAATTCACAACTATTAGTTGATAATTTTTAATAATTAATTATTAATAATAAACAATTTTATAGTAAATATGTAGTGCTCATGTATTTGCAAGAATTTGAATGGAATATTTTTGGACCTTAGGATTTCATTCTTACTATATAAAATTATCAAGTGGTTTGTAATTTAATGATATAAGTCTTAAATAACGTGGAAAGTTAAGAGTTTGAATTTGAAAGAACTCATGATATACGTGTATATTGTATATATATATATATATATATAAACTTGCTGCTTAAATTAAGTTTTAATGAAAATTTTAAGAACTTCAACCTTACAACTCAAATTAAATTTTAATGGTAGTGTACGATAGATTAGGATAAGTAACTTAGATATGCCATATTAATTTTCTCATCGTGTGATAGGATAAGTAACTTAGATATGCCACATTAATTTTCTCATTGTTTGAGTGTTTACCTATTGCACGATTCGTCTTTAGTACGTCGATATAATGATTGGGTTATAAGTCATTTTTCCAAAAGAATCAATATAGATTCTTAATTCAGCATAAATTGGAGAAGGTTGAACTAATAAATAGTTTTTTTATGGGTTTAAATTATTATAATTCCTATGAGTCTTGATCAAATGATAAACTTGAGATTGAAAATAATTACAATTAAGAAGTATTGGACTAGAATCTTATTTATACGTACTGGCTTTGTAGAGGATTGTTTTATTGCTTTAATGTGACGATGTTGGTTGTAATTAATTAATTAATCCGAGCCCCTAACATGTAATAAAATTATTATTTATTTTTTGGATGTATTTTTATTTTTGATGAAAAGGAATAGTAAAAAGTTATTTATAAATGTGTTTTTAAAAATCAAAAGTTGTTTGGAGGTTTTGTTTAAAATTAAATAATCATGTAGGGTTGAAAATGAGTTGTATTTTGAAAAACATAGTGTTTTGGTATTAAAAATTATACAAATATGAGTAGGAGCAAATGAAAAGTGAAAATGGAGAGAGGGTGTAATAATGTGTTTGAAAAAATGCGCTAAAAATGAAAATATCTGATAAAATAAGAGAGAAGTTGATAGCTTTCTAGTTTCATTTTTAGGAGAAAATAGAAAGGGGCTTTGAAAACAAAACCAAACGAGCACCTTACACTTTCATTTATTTATCAACTTTTCATTTATTTTCACACATATTTTCATTCTTAGTACATTTTTCCAAAAACATACTCCTACACTTTCTCTCCATTTTATACTTTATTTTCTCCTAATCTCATTTGCGCAAGTTTTAATACAAAAACATAACAATATCAAAATACAACTCATTTTTAATTATATATAATCATTTCATTGAAAACAAAACATTTCAACAACCTTTTATTTTCAAACTTACATTTATAACTAACTTTTCACTATTTTTTTTTATTAAAAAATAAAAATGCCTTAAAAAACCAAAACCAAACGGGCTCTTTGGGTTCATTAGGGTTCTATATGTATAAGGATGACATCAGTATATCATTGACCAATTGCTGACGTATAATTTATGGTACAAATTTTTTTTCTAAAATGACAACAATGATCAAAATCGCGTATAATTGATTTAATTCGATATGCTTATTTAAGTAATTTTCTCCATTTTAATTGAAATATACTTTTTTTTTCCTTTTCAATAGATCAATATGCATTTTTGTTTCTTTTTTTTTTGACCAGTTGGAACTAAAACATTGATAAACAATTTTGGTGATGGGACAGCCACTAGTTAAGTAACACGAAATGGACGTGCGAGGGGGCATCTGGTTTTGACGAATTAATAAAATAAATGGAAATCTGTTTACATTGACTTTTTCCTTTGGGTTCATATTTATCATGAACAGAAAATTGTTACTTCTATAGGATGTGAAATGGATAAGTTTTTTTTCAACAATGACGACTTTATTCTAATTGTTAGAATAATTGCAGCCGTCGGGAATTAATTAATATGTGGGGTCTTAATTAAAAGTGATAATACCCGTAATTTGACCATGTAATACTATTAATTAAAGATATATTAGAATAGTATTCAAGTCAATTACTCCCCTTTAATTATAGATAAGATATGGATCATTATCCTAGGATATCTGGTAATTATATATTGATTATTTTTACATTATTAAATTATGATTGTTGTTGTTGTTGTTATTTTAATGAATGATTGCTTTCTGATAAAGGATGGACCTTGAATTTAATTCAACCCTAATAGCTATTTTAAGAGGTGAGGAATGAAAGTATAAATGAGATGAAATGATTCACGAACAGTTCGAATTCATCAATCAAACAAATCGAGTCGAGCCAAGCTCAATAATATTCAGCTCAAAAAGCTCGCGAGTCTTAACAAACTTTTTTATATTTTGTATATATAGTTATATATAATAAGGTTTATAATGAAAAGTAAATAACAACAACAACAACAACAACAATAAAAATAATATTTTATTTCTTATTTTTAAGAAAATAACAAAAAAATTTTAAAAAATTATAATTATAAATTTTATTTTGAGTTTAAATGAGCTCAAACTAATTTAAATTTATACGAGCTTGAGTTCATGTAAACTTATATGAATTGAATTCTTCTGCTTCCATATAACAAGCGATAATGCTCAACAGAGCTCACCCGAGCTTTTGTCTATTCAATGAGCCAAGTTTAAGCTTGCTAGATTTGGGCTCAACTCGGCTCATTTACACCTTTAGTTGCAAATTGTTTAAGACCATATATAGAGACCACAACTTATTTATTTCATTGATATGTGACATTAATACACTCTACACATGACACTCTACGCATGCCTAGGAATAAACGCCTAAAGCATGGAATAATATGAGATCGGTGACCCAATAATACTGGATAACCCAAAATTGGGAATGGTGGCTCGATACCGTATATAAAAATCATAACTTATTTATTTTATTGATGTGAGACATTAACACATCTCGCACACGTTCAGAAATAAACATCTTAAATGTGGAATAACATGAAATGAGTAGTCAAACAATACTGGATAACTTAACATTGGGAATAAGTGGCTCTAATACTATGTCAAATAATGGACTTTGGGCCTAATTTAACTCCAGAAGCTAGCTCAAGAGGTGAGGATTGTCTAAAATTATATAGAGATCACAACTGATTTATTTTACAGATACGAGACATTAACACTTTCTTCAACACAAAAAAAATGAAAAAGAAAAAAAATAAAAAAAAGGAGCTTGATATGCGTTACTGGAGGTGTGGTACGTAGGTATTCTTTTTAACAAAATATATATGTATATTTTCTTTGGTCAATATTTACAAGTCCTATTAACTATATATAAACAAAGTTATATTATTTACTTAATTTAAAATGAATTAAAATTTAAAAATTATATACAATTCTCCTTTAATGTTTATAAAAATATTATCTGAGGAAACCAACTAAAATTTTCAAACATTTATTAAATAGTCAAATTAATTCTGGACTGAAAATGCTAAAAATGTAATGAAATTAAAATAGCATTTGACTTTGAAAACTGGGAATGTAATGCGATCCCATGAACAAAAACTTGGTGCAGGTGAATCAAATGCAGACAATTAATAATGTCGTCTCCATTATTATTATTATTGTTGTTATTATTATTATTATTATTATTATTATTATTATTATTATTTTAGATGGGAGTCGTCCACCATTATTTGGTTTTGGAGAAATGTAAGCATATTTGAAAAAAATTACCTTTGATTTTGATTTGAAGAACCATATTTTATATAATAAATTTTTTATCTAATTAGTGATGCTATATTAAATTTTTATTGTTATATATTAGTATAATTAACAGAAAAATTATATTCATTAAGAATTAAGATGTGGATGTAGACGTAATAATTTTAATATATTATATATTTACACGCACACGTGTAGCAAAAGCTCAAACATTTAAACTCCGAACCTCACATATAAATAGGTGAGTGCAATGCCGCTATGTTAATTGACTACTCGACATCAAATCTATAACAATTAATAAATATTTATTTATATATTATGGTTTTATTTAATTGTTTTGAAGAAGAGAAAAAACTATTAATATTTTATTTTATTTTTAAGAAAACAAGAAGAACGCCAAATCAATCTTATTTTAAGTAATGCACTCTTCTTACCCACATCATGTTTTTATTAAGACATTTATTCTATTAAATATTTTTATTATTTTTCTTAAATTCAAGGATAAGTTTGGTCAAACAACTTCATCGCCTAATGTTTTCATTTGCGCACATTATCTCACTAAACTGACTACTGAGGGATCAAATAGCTAACTTCCCAGCAATAACAAAGGCAAAGTTGAGTGAACATGCTGTAAGGGGGCCATTGATATGCAAAAATGAAATTATGTGAGAAAGGAAAGAATATAAAAAATAAATGATGTTAGCATAATTTATTCTATATTTGTTATATAAAACAAATGAGAAAGAAATGGAATAATGATTTTTTTTACTTGATTTCAATTTTATGATTGATATTTAGCAATGTTAGGTAAGAATAAAATAAAAAGTATTTTGAATAATAAAATTATTATTTTATGTAAAATTATGATAATAAAATTTTTAATCATAATTTTTTATATGTTATTTTAAAAAAATATTGTGGTGCAAGTCTATAATTAGGTAGCTTTCATTTCACTTTCAAAGTTATTCCAATTATAACATTTTATATCTTATCAATCATGTTACATAGCTAAAATGCCTTCACTATATATATATATATATATATATATATTTTGTAAAAAGAAAAATAATTTGAAGTGTCTCGTTGAATCCATGACTCTTCCTTTATTTCCTCCCTAGTTCCTTCGAGAACTTAGAATTTATAATTCTTTCTTGATGGGCCTAATTTCATTAGAATTTCACTGTCCGTTGTATGGGCTTAATTTATTTTTAGGCTCCCTGACCTTTTTATTTAATTAATTGATTTAATTTGTTGGCCATTGTTTAATTCTTTTATCAAATTGCACTTGCAATATTAATTGCTCACTTCAATATATATATATATATATATATATCAAAAATGGACAAAACCAACATTTCTAATTTTTTTTTCGTGAAAAGAATTAACAAGCCTATCACTAAATTGAATTTTGATTTTTTTTTTTAAACGCCCATTTCATTCCCCTTTATTCTTGCATATCAATCATAGTATTCCTTACAAAGATCCTGTTTTTCTTAAATAAGAAGTCTGCCCAATATTTTTCCTGTATACAAAGAAATATGGTATTCCTGTATGAAATTTTTGTACAACAAACAGAGTATAAATCTTAGCCTAACGACCAAATGGTCTTCCCAAAGACCACAAAACAAATGCAGCTGCTAAAATAAGCAGATGAAATCTGCAACTATAGCTAGTATAACCTGCCTATGGCTGCTTATAACAATATGGGAAAGATTCAAAAGAAAAATGTTTTAGAAATCTTGGCCGTCCATCATTAATAGTTTATCATAAGAATGGAAAAACACCAAAGAATGCTATATGCAACAAGAGAGCAACAACAATACTTGGTGTTATCTTGTATGGCTCATGATGCGCTGAATCATTGCTAAGTTGTCCCGCGTTGACATATTCTGTCTTACCAGTATTACTTGTAGAGACATTCACAGACGATGAACCTGTAATTAGGCATAATTATTTTTATGTAGAAACATGGATACAGATATGAAGACGAATACAAAATACTTGTATGCGTGTGTATATTGGGTGGTAATGAAATTTACAGTCGTAGTTGGCCCATCCAATCCTTTGACCACCTAAATCGTAGACAACAATCTTGTCTTTCAGCACAAGGTCTGCAGAAGAATTATGTAACGATGATAATGTCATTATCCTCACATTTGAGCTGATTTAGATTCTTTATTCCAATTTATGTTTCATCTCCTATTCCATTTTATAGATATATGATACGTGTATTAAATATTTTCTTATATAACAAAAATTAATTGAAACTTAGATATGTTTGGCATATATATATATATATATATCAAGTCAGAATAAGAGACGAAACACGAAATGAAATTGAGGATCCAAAGCATATGCTAGGAAATATTGTGGATATAAAGTTTAGCAATTAGCATAATGTTAGAATTTAGCAGAAAATTCAAGCAATAGTTCTGCTCTATGCTTCATACCTCCTAAAATTGTAATCCCTTGACCCTGAATTTTCTGGATGCCAATGCACCACACTGCAGCGCCACCCTACACAAGAAAAACCCGCCATATTGCCAATACTCTGTTTTTGCCATGAATTTAAATACTGAGTGGAGAGTTAATTTCAGGAAGATATGAAATGTTGACTTACAACAGAGTTTTGCTGCAAAAGGTAATCCTGGGGCCTCAGTACCATAGATGCACCACCAGCGAAGTTTAAACTTACTTGAGGGAAAATATCCGAAATACTAGAGAGAAAAGTGAGTGAAAAAAAAAAGAATAATGAGAAGAGGTTATTGAATAAAATGATATGTCAAACAAAAATACTGCATCTCAGAGTAAAAAAAACCTGGAGGTAGTTAGATAGCACTGGTTTCCCTTGGTAAAAAGCGGGCGTACAGATTGTGAAGCACTTTGCATAATCTGCATACCAAGAAAGATGCCATATTTTTGCTTCTGAGTAACGTTGAAATATCACACAGAACAACAGAAAAATTATGAATTTGATGGTTCAAGATGCATTGGTTCCTAATGAGCATTAATCAAGAAATCCCTAATACTTTTTTTCCGCGACTTACTGCATTAATAAAAGGATCATAGGCCTCTTCTGCAAGGTATGCCAAAGTTGTTCCTGAATCTATTATTGTCCCGCTGTTGCTTGATGTTGCAAATACTGATGAACTGATTGATAATGTCTGCCCATTTACAGAAATGCTTTGTAGATTTACATTGTAATGCGACCTGAGAATTTGGACACAGAAAGAATAAATTGACACTGCAGTGTCTGTGGTGCATCTATCTCAATGGGATTGTGGGTTCTCTGAGCCACATAAAGAAGATGCATGAGACACGTATTGAAAAAATAAGACAAGGCCCCAAGATGGCATTAGGAATTCATTAGAGACACATGATTGAAGTATGTTTTTCTACACCAACACTCTGGTATGGAAGACCTTTCTACAAATCTTGAATTCTTGGTGACATACTGAGAATTACATGAACTTTACTTAAAGGCATGTGATATATAAATTTATCTCATCGTCCAATCCACATAATGAAAACCTGAGATTTCATCAGATTCCCACAATTGAGATATGAAAAATCAAACCGTTTCAAGTCCTCTTGTCCATACACAATATTAAAAAACCAACAGGAAGTAAAAAAATACAACTAGTCTTGAAAGTTGCCGAGTGGGAAAAGTACATACTGTGATGGAACAAGCGGAGTGTAAACTAAATTCGGCTCCACAATCTGGCCAAGCACCAATATTCCACCACCACCATTTTCTCCTTTGAGGCAATGAGAAAACGCATTTGGGGTAATTCCCTGCGAAGAAAGTTGTGAAATCACAGACAAGCCCTGCTGGCCAAAACCAAATATACCATCAACTGCCCTATCAGGCTTGGTCAGATCTCCAGTCTGTGATGTGCTACACCTGTGTCAAAAACAACACCAGATAAAACTTGGACTAACAATAATTTAATGCAGATCAATGAGAACTCACCCGAAAACAACTGGTGCTGAAGAATTCGAAGTCAATGAATTCCCAACTACTGCGTCCAAATACATAGAGTCTGATACATAATATCCTGAAGCCCCACTACCATCACCATACTGGAATACATATCCACACTGATGCTGACTTGAACAAACAGAATCAGAAGATTGTGCTCCCAAAGCACACCTTTGGTCTGAGCATGAAATCAGAGACGCCGTTGATGAACTGGAAGGATCGAAAAACTCGAGCTGAATCTGTTAGAAGGCAAGAAAGTTCAATAAAATCACATCCCCTGAATCTGTTCTTCCAGAACAAGATTCAAAAACGAAATTGAAACAATTAAAAAGAAAGGAAATTTAATAATATGGAGGATGGATTTGCCTGGAGCCCGCTGGACGTTGGGCAGCCGGAACATGGATTGCAACCGACCCAGAGCACATCACTTCCAGTATCTATCTGAACATAGAACTCTTTTGGAGGAGTCCCAAGTTTAACTCTTGTAAAGTATAGCCTATAAAACAAGATCCACCAGTTCAATAAGTATCTCTTGAATTTTGATAACTTCCCCCTAAATCAATTGTGATGTGCTACCAGAGGAAGGGAGGAGTACATGAAAATCATCAAAGAATTTGATGTTAGCATCTCAATTCAAGAAGTTCTTGCATCCTTTTCATTCCATAAATTTAGTCTGGCCAAGAATCAGTTTTTGTGATAGGACAAATAGACTAAAACTCAAGTTTGCAATGGAAGAGTGGGCAACTCATGTCTATGTCCAATACAAATACTTAAGGAGAAAAACAGTCTTTGTCCAAACCCAACTGTCGCATGCTAAATTTGCTATAAATTCCCTCATAATATTTGTACTCGAATACATGTATATGCATATGTATGAACGTCTTGTTTCTGAAGAAAGAAAAGGAGAGAATATGGATACATAAATACCCGACAAGATAAGGATCATAGGTGCCTTCAACAGGGAAATCAACGACGCCAAGATGCTGTTGCTGCAACAATCTACCATGTCGAACCCGGTCACGGTCTCTGAGTCGACTCAGCTCCACTCCTTCGTGACTCGCCCTCTCAAGAGTCAACGTCACGCTCTTCGCTTCCCCACCAACCATCACCACCACCACCGCCAAAATCACCACTGCCACAATCGGAATATTCGCCGGCGGCATTTCAAATAAACAAGCACCTCCTTGTTTCTTTCCTTCCCTTTTACTCTAAGCTTAGAGCTATATGTTACAATTTAGAAAACTACTTTCTGCAATTATCCGTCTGTATATATCATACGTCTGTATATATCATATGTATACCTATAGGTTATGTATATACATCAAGAATACTTTGTGCAATTATCCGTGTGTATATATCGTATATATCTATGGATTTCTTGTAGATGGTATGTGAATTGAGAGAGAGAGAGAGAGAGAGAGAGAGAGAGAGAGAGAGAGAGAGAGAGATACTGCGGGAGAGACGCAACAGCGAACAACAGAAGTTTGATTTGAAAAAGAGTTTGGATTATGTTGTATTTATATGTAGGAAAGCAGAATAAAAATGGTTGTACGTTACACAGGAAGAGTTATACCTTTCTTTTAAGGGTGACATTTGTGATTTTATTAGTTATTTTAGTTTAACTAATTTTATACATCACTATTCGAGCATTAACTATAAAGTTGCCTGCTTCTTTTTATATTCTTTTCATTTTCCTATTATTTTTTGACACTTGCCTTTTCAGCCTCTTTCCAAAGAGTGGCGTCTTCGCTTTTTCATTCCTCTTTATTTAATTCAATTTCAATAAGCAAAAGATTCATAAGGTTAAAGTTGAGTATGTTGAATTTCTCCTGTGGGTCAAACTCTGACCCGATAAAATCCAAAACTAAAATCAGAATGTTTAAATCCAATTCAATTAAAAATATAAAAATAAAAAAATGACAAATTCATTCAGAAAAGACTGAAAACTTATTAAAATCGATTCTTCTTCTTCTTCTTCTTCTTCTTTTTTTCTTTTTTTTGGATTGAATTTGTTTTTTTAAAATTGATCAATTTTTTATATGGATCGATTTTGGGTTTCAATCTCAAAAATCGATCCAATTCAAGTCAAATCGAATTTTCAATACTAGTAGTATAAAAAATATATATCTTAATTATAAAATATTTAAATAAAAAAATCAAACTAAACCTGAAATTTTTTCAATTTCAAAAATCAAATACATATGAATAATTATTATAGAATTATAATTTTATAATTATGTGTTCTTTCATAATTTAACCAAATTCTGCAAGGTTATTGATTAATATAATTATCAAATGAAATTTACAAATTGATTTATTAAATTAATTTAATTATTAATAACAATTTATCAAATATTTCAATTAAAAACTTTAATTAAAAAATCCAATAAATCAATTCAATTTATATTAATTTGAAATAAATTAAATTAGATTGAATTTATAATAAAAATTAAACCGATCATTTTAGTTCCTCTTAAACTTCAATCAGCTACAAACAAAAATCAGTCATTTCACTCTCTCTTAAACTTAGCGGCTGACCCCTAATATGGTAAAAAGTTGGGCCATGGCAAAAAAGCGTTGAAATAATTTGTTCTGTGCGATTCCAATTTGCCATCGTTCTCATTGCATCACTTTTGAGATACTAAAGCACAAAGAGGAGCCTTTTGGATACCATTCTTTACACAGTTTGAATCCACTACCACTCAGGTGATAGCTTAATTGAATAGGGGGCACAGGTTCCATTATTTTTCACCAGAAAATTATGAGTTTGAATTCGTCTGTGATAATAGTTTGTGAACAAATTATCTCTTTAATGGAGGGTCTCGATTGTAGTTTGTGAACTAATTATCTCTTTAATGGAGGGTCTCGATTGATTAGCTTCAGGGAGACTATAATGACGGACTCGCCTTTTGAACAATAATTATGGTTGGAACCGAATATTTCACAATGACAGAATATTTCTATAATTATACCCAATAAGAATTACTATATTGATTGCTGTTCTCTTACCCTTCATATATTTGAAATAAAATAAAAAGGAATCTACTACCAAATCCAACTTAAATTCTTGCACTCTGACTCGGCACTTTGCCATACTTTGTGCCTTAATTATTTCAGGTTTTTCTTCACTTTAATTTGCTCCCTCCTTTTATTGGTTTTGTTTTTTCCTCTAAAGCTTGCAATATCTTTTGCTATTTCCAATCCATTAATTTCATTCCACGATGGCATGAACGACTGCTACAAACAATCATTTCAATTTAAATTTATGATATATATTTGATGCGGCTTAAAGTTGCGTATAATGAAAGGGTAGTGTTTGGAGTAGATTCGATCAGGGAGGTCGAGTACTCAAAGCTATATATCTCTCGTGGTTTGGGATCTGCAACCACAACACACGTAAAACTAGCCGGAGTACCCCCGGCTAGGGCACTCCGACGCTCACGTTAGTTCTGGTCGAAATATGAAAATCGAACAGAATATAGAAAGTGTATAAGACTTATAGTGTATTGGGCATTACCTTGAGCGTAGTTGAGTTTGAAGTATTTATAGCCTTCTCCAGGCGTGATTTGATTCTGGTGCCCTTATCAAGTGTACTGACTTTTATCTTTGCTGAGGGTTGGTGACTATTCCATGTCCAGATTTCGGTACTGTTTCAGGTGGTTAAATCTCCTATTTTTTGGGATGAACAATACCTTTGGAAGCGCCTCTCTGCCAAAAGTGGTGGCAGGGTTGGCAGAGTTGGTGGTAGTAGCTGTATCGGTTGTCACGTGTCATTAATACGGAAGCATGCAGCCTGTTAGACTAATAAATGCGGCAGAGATCTGAGTTAACGTCGGAGTAGGTCTTGAGGTCGATATATGTTGACCAGACCTGACTATCGGAACACCTGGAATGGTCCTGAGGTCGATGCGAATCAACCACGGATCCTACCAAATGAAGTCGATACCGATCGATCAAACAGACTTGATGTTGGGCCTGTTGGGCTATCTCACTTGATGTTGGGCCTATTGGACCTACTAGGTTATCCTATATCATTAGTCCCCCCAACTCACGGTCCTAATGGAGCTTGTCGATGAGAAGGAGGGAGTTTACATTCAATTATGGCGGTTACCATGCTCGACTAGGATTTTTGAATCCTCGACTTGGGTTTTTAAACTATCGATCAGGGTTTGAGGCGGTTTCTCTGTATTTAATGTGGCTATTAGTGCGCAGAGTACAAAGCGTATTGGGGGCAAGCTGTCATCATAACAGTTACTTGGATTCCCGCGCATGAATGCCTAAAAATAGGAGGATAACGATCCATTTATATTTTTGTTGTCTAAACTTTTGGTCGAATTGCTATTTTTGAAACCCTTCAAGCTCTTCTGCGCTTTACCTTTTCGAGATTTTCATTGTAAGTGCCTTTGCTACTTTTGTTCTTTTCTAACTTTCATTTATAGACGCATATCTGCCAATCCAGCTTTTGATAATACTATGTCAGAAAGTATAGCCCATGGGGGGGAAACTGGGGCAGAGAGTGTACCTGAGTTATCTCGTGGGAGTGAATCGAGTTCATCCACAAGTGAAAGCTCTAGCTCGAGCAGCGCCAGTAGCTCGAGCGATGTTAGGGTTGTATTGGAGGGAAAAGCTGGCCCTATTGATATGCTTGTAAGTTGGGACTGATTATTTACCCCTGACCATTACACTGAAATAGTCTCCAATAAAACCATTGCAGAATTAGTTCGTATTAGGGTAGCATATCACATTCCTGATGAGTATGAACCGGTAGCACTAGGGACGCGAGGTAGGATGCATCGACCTTCCTAGGGGTTTATAATTGTATTTGATGAGGGGTTAAAGTGCAACTTTAGGTTTCTGCTTGCCCAACCCATAGTCGACCTTCTCCTAGGACTAAAAGTCTGCATCACCTAATTACTTCCAAACTGTTTTGCTATACTGTATAGTTTTGTCGTGCTAATGCACCTATACAACCAGCTTGCAACCTTTGCCAATTTCTTTAATTTATTCCACCTACCCATGTCTTGAAAGTCGGGAAGCAACAAAGAGTCTAGTTTTTATTACCTGATTGCTCGACCTCAGTAAAATTTTTTAGTATCCCCCATCTCTTCTTACGGGTAAAAGTTGAAAAAAATACTTTTTTTTATGTTCAGGGACTGGGGCTTCTTGCCATTTCGAGGGGCTGGTAGAGAAGGCCTATGGAGATGCCCGAAAACCAAACACCTAGCTGGCCCAACAATTTATCGACTAGGTAGAAATTTTTCGTTGATTGTTTTGTTTGAACACTGTCTTTCTGCTCGATTATGATATTTACTTAATTTGTTTGCCCGTGCAGATCACGACGAAATAATGATCCATAGCTACAACGAATCCCAGGTCCGGGCACTGAGGGCTGAGACATGCCGTCAAGCTGTTGCTGCTCGACAAGAATGTGTTGCTGAGCAAGAAGGTTCTGCGAGGTCGATGTCTGCACTGCCCCCACACAAATTGAGCAGGCTCTTGAAACCCAATCTGCTCATCGAAAGGAGCCCGAACACAGTAGCCCCACAGGTCGGGGCAAGAGGTAACTAGTCTAACATGGAGGTTTGGTTCCAAAGAAGGCTACTGGGGGTAAAGGGAAATAGAAGGCTATGACAGGTTATGACTTGTTTGGCAAACTAGGTGATAGTCCACTGTTCCAAATTCCTCGACTATCACCTCTACAATTCACCACCAACCTTGACCGAAAGGTAACTGACTCGACCTCTATCATCCAAGGAGGCCCGACGCGTGTCGAGGCTCTGAAGTGGATGACCTTAGGGCTTTTTGTGAATGACCACTGAAAGCTAATGAACCTTAGCCAGCTCGGGACAATGAAGGCGATGTCCTATTATTGTAATGTGGCAAGTATGAGATCAATAGGCTCGACCACAATTTTTCCTCATATGCACACATTAGTTTGAAAATGACATTGTTGTGTTTCAGATAGGACAATTGGGCTACAACATGTACCGACGATCCGAGATGGCATTGGCTACCAAGAAGGAGTTGGAGGCAGGATGAGAGATGGAAACATTGAAGGTAGCTCAAGTCCTCCCAGCTTCAGGTTGAGCAGTTGAACAAGAAGGTAGCCAACCTCCAATAGCAGCTCGACTCAAAGGATCAACAATTGATCCAGGCTGTCGAGGACCGAAGCTGAATGGACAATATTATCAAGAAGGCCCATCTCAACCTGTAGGTGAGCTTCAGTTTTAGTTGAGCCTAAGGTCATGCAAAGGCGACCAGCCAAGCCAGAGAGGCTTTCCTCTGACATTTGCCCGTGGTGCGGCATGAGGCTATTGAGCAATTCGTGGTGAGCACCGCCTTTCAAGATGCTAGTGCGGTTGCATCACTTGATGATGCTCACGAAGCATATCACAGGGCCATCAAATAGTTGGAGCACCTGGGTTATGCTTTCCATGCTAAGGATAGAAGCTGCATGAGCCTCATGTTGAACGAAAGACTAGAGCCTTATCCTGAGCCAGAGAAAGGCGGCGCCTAGCAGGCTTCGGAGGGCGGACCTACTGCTGCTGCACCCGATGCACCACTATCTGAGGTGCAAAAGAAGAAGGCCAAGGTCAATGTCAAGCTAGAGCAAATATGCGCTGAGTTCATATTCACGGAGAACCTCATAGCCCAATTGAAGGATGAAGAGGTTAATCTGGCGCAGTATGTGTTGGTATGTGTTGCGATCCACTAACTTTATGGGTGACCTCTCGGGACCTTCTAAACCTCCGCAACTAGTCTCTTCGCCCGTCTGTACGGCACTCGAGCTGGACTTAGATTAGGCTGAAGGTGGGCAAGAGGAGCCAAACCAGAACTGAAGTAGAACTAAACCAACCTTTTTTATCTCTTTTTTTTTTGTAACCTGCCAGAGAATTATGAATAAAGGCATATTTTCTCTTTCATTTCCATCCTGTTGTGCCATGCATACCCTTTGATTTTTGTTGTGATAATGTGGAAAATATTTGATTGCCTGTCGTGTAGTAATTATGTTGCACGATTGTATCGTCGATTGATTCATATTCCCAATCGACTACTTGTTCGACCCTTAGAGTTAATTGCCCATCAAAAATGAGTCGCATCCCTTGCCAACTACAGGATAAAAAAAATTAGATGATTACTAGAAAAACTCATTCATCAGCGTAGAGGTCAATAACAAGGTAGACTAGAAACTTTAGGTGGCAAGGAGCCATTTAGGTGGCAGCAAGGGACTGCTTAGTCGTCGACTACAGGGTCGACT
>JACGDI010000426.1:254052-302570 GCA_014898725.1 Jacaranda copaia | reverse complement strand
AATCAAAAGTGCAAAACACAACCTTAAATCGAATTGTTCAAGGCACACACATTTTTGTGTAAATGTATCGGTGTTTCAATTATAAAAATAATATTTATGCCCCTATTTGTAGTAAATAGTTGGATCTTGCTCGATAGAGGTTAATGATAGCGTGTTATTAAATAAATTTTTTAAATTTTAAAATTCATTATAGGTTTATTTTAGTAAAAATGTTATAGATTCTAAATATTTAGACAATCATACCAATGAATGTTTTCATAAAGTCATTGTGATATGATTATGCATATTACTTATTTTAATTATATATATTCAGTTATAAATATTTCGATTTTGAGTATTTTATTGTTATATAAGATATAGCAACAGCAAATTTTATTTTTTTTTAGTTTTGTCACAAAATATAAATTATACATTTTAAATTATTATATGTGGACATTTTGATAATTATATCAGACAAACGTCTTTCTATCTCAATAAAGAATTCTTACCCATTAATAAATAGAGTTTATTTTATTGATTATTATGGTTTGATACGTAGACCTCTATCGTACCATACAATCTACAACGATGCAGGATTTGAGGTTTGAATTTGGAAGAGGGAATACGTATGATGATTCAATATTTCTAAGTAAATTGTTCTCCCTTGCAGCGCTAAAGCTTCCAAAGAAATTTTCCTTGTCCTACTTCTTTAAGGCCTGAAGATCAGCATAATATCTTGCAATCCACCCTTCAATAATCTTAACCTCTATGTTTCTTTGCATCACCAGCCATTCTGGATCAGTTTTGGCTGCTGGAAGTATGTCCAGACAATGTGAACCTGCAAAAAATAGGAAACATATTATTTATAAAATTATTAGAAAAACGCTATTTACAATATTAGAAGGACATTCATTAATTATATTAATCCATATAATTAACTACATATTCACACGTGAATTTGCCACTATTGATAAGATCATACCATTGCGTGTTGTCACAGCAACTATACTTTCGGATAAGTCTTCTAGCACCCTATGACCATTAGTTAGGATAATAGGAAAACAAAGATTAATTAAAATGGGAATCCAAATTAATAAATATTTAAATAAATAATTATTTTATTAAATAATGTCTGCTGCATTTACATACCCTCCACTACTGTATGGATCTCTCAGGCCATTGGAGAAAATTATGTTGCTCCCAAACCGGTTCAGAACCAATTTAATATCCTGTATTTAAGAAGCAAATTAAATTAAAAGTGTGTGTGTGTGTATAGATAAGACGAAGATAAATGAAAGCACGACTTACATGGCCTCCATAGTAAGTCGTAACCCAATGAGGTCGCGGTGGGACACCATAAAAGTCGTTACAGTCTTTGATATACTGCTGTAAATCAAAAGGTGATGCTGGAAACATTGTGTCATTTTCTCCTCTCCCAATCGGTATGACCATTTCACTACAAGTCTACAGATCAAACAAAGGCCAGATCAGATGCAACAATTTACTTTTGGTACTAAAGTAATATTTTTGAACTATAGTTTATTGCCTAAAGTTGTATTTTCAGCTTAATTAGGGACAAAAGATTAAGATACCATGACTGGGATAACAATGGATTAGGTTGGACCCAACTCACCAAAACGAAAAATTGCTGAGGAATGAATTTTATAGCTATTGCTATAAATTATAACTATAAATTTTTATAGTAATATAATTTTTTAAATAACAAGTAACAAAAATTATTAGTTATCAATTCGTAACTTTGTTCATTGGAAGGGCTACGGATTAATCATAAAAGATGCTCTAGTTTTTGTAGTGATATATATTGGATGCATAAATTATTTACTAATATAATATTATCACTTTAATTTATGAGAATATTCTATTTATATCAACTAGTTTATAATTTCAAAAACTTGCACCATACAAAGTGAGTTCAACGTCGACCAGCTTCTATCGACGTTGATATTATTCCTAACCAATAAAATAGTAGTCAATTAAATTTGATTCAAAATTCTCATAAACGAGTCAAAAATTTGAATTAAAGTGTGATAGCAATGCACAAATGAATCACTTATGTAGTGGAGAAATTTCAACAAAAATTAAGGGGATGAGGACAGATAACTCACTTGCCATCGCCATCCAACGCTAGTTTCACTTGGCTTGTTGTAGGCATTGGTATCAATGCAGGTGCTATTTCCTCTATAAGAGACAACGCCGGCAAAAATACGGCCAATAATATCAGTTCCTTCGGGAGCTCCGTCGATCCCTTTGCAGACCATTGTGACTGGATATGCTGGTGGATGATTGTACTGAGCTGCAGTTGAGTACATCGAGTCCAAGAAATTCTTTAGCTCACCAGAGTTATTCAAACGCCTGAATATATATATCAACCAGTTAATTTAATTTTTTACAATATAATGTAAATTATTGGCTGGAATTGAAAAGGGCAAAAACATGGGAATATATATATATATATATGTATGTATATATTAATTACGAGCAAGTTTTGAATCTTTGACTGAGGATGGAGAGCCCATTAGGTTTTGATGCCACACTGTCGATTTCAGCCCATGATTTTTTGATAGTTTGGTAACAGCTCTTGCTAACCTCCTGGAAAAGAAAAAAGGTTAAAAAAAAATCATCAGTGATGCCTTACTAGTACAACACTGATTTTTTAATTTATTATTCTTTTTATGTGAACTCAAATATAAGTTATTTTTTATTAAATATTCTCATTCTATCCTTTTGCTGCTTTTCTAATCAATATTTTTCAAACATTCACCACTTTTACCACTAATCGCTTTCCCACATAGGTGAAAATTAATCGTTTTTACGAAATAAAAGCTCAACTTTGGATCATTTATTCAATTTCCTATTCCATTTTCTATTCCAACTTGCTATATTAATGCCAAGTATATATATATATATATATTTAATTTTTAATTAATTATTTTTATAAAAAATATTTAATACACATATCATATATTCATAAAATAAAATAAGAGATAAAATAAAGAATAGAATAAAAAATTTAAACTGCTTATAAAGTACCTTCTTGATTTTCATAATTAATATTTTCACATAGTATGCACATAAGAGTATTTTTGATATACCTTAAAGTCCTTGGTTACAATAGAGTAATATCCATTTTGCGGAGTAATGTTATCAAAGTAGAGAATTGGGGCTGACGAGGCCAGTGCGCCAAGAGCAATGTGTGGATACTTGAGTCGGAACCATGAGGCTAGCACTGAAATCAAATAAAAAATTACTAATTATTCAACATGACATAGAATTAATAAATATTTTTTTCTAAAAAACATGCATGCAAATATATAGAACTTTTTTTATTTTTTTTAAAAAAGGAGATTTTCTTTTAGATTTAATTACTCACTTCCTCCGTATGATCCTCCAATGACAATAATGGGAGAATTCTTTGCTGAAATTTTTTTCTTTATGTGCAGCAGAATTTGTGCATAATCAGCTATGGCTTGAGCCGAATTAAAATATCCACGAGTTGTTTCATTTTTCATGGCCTCCTCCATTGTTCCAAAGGGGACTGATTCTCCATAGAAACGATGCTAAACAAAATCAAATCAAGAAACAATAGAGCTTTAATCGTATTGCTACTATTTCATTGAATAAGTATAAAGAAAACTTTTATTCCAAAAAATTAATTACTTATCAATTTGTTACATGCACCACCAAATCAAGTTCTTTTAATATTTGAGCTAATTTATTATATTAATCCTTTTAATTATAATGAATTTGACATTATTGAGCTTTCAAAAATGGAGTATTCGTTATATACATGATATGTATATAAAATTAATTTATAATGAGTATCCCAATATTATTTGCTACTATTATAACTCAGAAAAAAAAAAAGTTTTAATTAACTGATCAACTTAATCAAGAAAACAAGACGAAAGAATTAAGATAATATTTGAATCTTGAATTTTAACTATGAACAAGTGTTAGCTATGTAAAAGCATAATATATATAGTCAATTTACAAAAACATATTAGATTATTTATTACTATTATATAGATAAAAAATAATAATAATTTGAAATCAACCTTATCAGGAGAATTATTCTTTTTGATATAGAAGGATTAAGGCTATATCTTTTAACAGCAACTTTGAACGTGGCTAAGATAAAGAAAAATTATTTGAAATGATTAAAAAATATGTATATTTTCCTCATTAAATTTAAACTCCAAGTATAGAATAAGAATACATGCACATATAGATTACGAGATTACCTCTATGTAAACAGATAGAGACTTGAAATAAGGAGCATTATCAGTGAGAAAACCAATAACTCCTAGGTCATCATCCAGTGGTTCCTCTGCCCCAAGATATGCAAAAATTGGAGAATTTGAATCTGGGCCACCCCAGTACTTAGAATTGACCACATATCTTTGTTTGAAGGTGGCATAGCTCTGGGGTGCATAGTTGAAATGATCAAGGGTCTGTTTGTAAAAGTATGTCTTATAATCCTTTGGCAGGGCTGATGATGAAGGGATAACATTATCAGGGTTCCTCAGGATTAGTGCTTCTTTATGATAAGGGGAGAGCCTTGGGACTTTGTGTGGGATTAATGCTGAAACAGGTTCCAGGAATATTAGTGGAAAAAGGAGAAGAGGGTATATTTGGAACAAAGTTGCTATGATGGATGCCATGGCTGTGGGAGGTGGCAATTTTGTTACAATATTTTGGATTCTTGAATTGGTCCATTTATGGAGGTATTTATAGACACCCATTGGCAAAATATTTGCAAGATTTATAATTTAGTTGAGGAAAAAGATTTTGGGTTGACTTGATCAAGGGGTTGAGGAGCAATTAATCCACTTAATTATGATAATTTAGTGCAGAATTAGATTAACTCATGATTTACAATTATACGTTGGGAATTGGTCAGAATATTTTGGTGTTGACCAATTAGTTTTAAGTCGATTTCATTACATAATTATGGGAATACTTTGACTTTAAATTAGAATTAAAGTTTAGAATAGGTTGCTAAAAAATAACACGGCATGTTAAAAAAAAAAAAACATAGAAAGGTGAAAATTTATCCATTTTAAATTTAAATTTTGAAAGAAAAAATGTAATTGTGAGAGAAGGGACCAACATGATTCGACAAAAATATATGATTATAATAAAAGACATTGGTGCTTGTTAGCACTTTTTCTGTAAGTCGGGACTGTTGTACTATTAGTACTAATAGACACGCCTATTCGATTTACAAATTTGTATCTACCCAATCTAATGAATTGAATTCTAATAGTTTTAGTACAGATCCTTTGGCTTAAGGAATTTGATAAGGAAACGAAAATATTAGAAAAATAGAAAACAAAAATAAAGAAATATAAAATGTCAAACTTGTTTGGTTATAGAAGAAAAGAATAGAAGATGAATGCTTTGGAGAAGGAGAGAGAGCTCCAATAGACTTTTCTCTCATTTTCCTCAAATTTATTATATTTTTTTCTAAATTTTCTTTTCTTTAACCTCTTCCTTGCCAGCCGAACGATCAAAAATATTTTTCTTAACATTTCTTTACTTTTCTCTGTCGAAATTTTTGAAGTAGCAAACGTAGTGTTAGTTTTGCAAATTCATTTATCAGAAACATTTATATGCATGCTTCATTCATTTAGGGAATTAATTCATACGATTCACAAATTAAGTGGTTTCTCAATCTTCATCTGTTCTGACTGTTGTTCTTGAAAATGTATTACGGCAGCACAGGAAAATAGGACGTTGCATCTTTCGAACATTCTTGGAGTTACATCAGCACCAATATTCTTAAGGAGAAAGTGCTCAACTTTTGCCACTTTTATCATTTTGCCAAAATTATACGAGCAATCTTGTTCTGCTCATTCAAATTCTTGCTCTACTCAAATTCTTTTTATCTCCTTGAGCTATTTTTAACTGTTACAACACCGAAGTTTAGCTTAACTAAAATCATGCTTGTTCTAGCTGTATTTCATCCATCGTGTTCTCGTCCTAAAATCCACTAAAAACACAATGTGTGTATAGTCAAATTAAGTCTCAAAGACAATATAACAAGATGGGCCTACTGTTGTATTACTGTAATGACTAATTGAGCAAATCAAATCTGTAAATGTATGAGAATATATTGAAAATTCAATGCAGAGGAAATGACCCTTTTGAAAACTTTTCCAACCCGTCTTTACATTATTTTGTTACGCTATGTTTGGTTTAAGGATTTTGATAAGAAAAAGAAAAGAAAAAAATATAAAATTTTAAATTTATTTATTCGTTAAAGAAAATAGTGAAGCAAGTGATGGGGAAAAGACGGGTGATTAATGTGTTGAAGAATAAGAAAGAGTTCAAATAGGCTTTTCCCTCATTTTCCTTATCATTTTGTGAGGAAAATTCAATTTCTTTAGATACATTGTATTTTTCCCCAAGTTTCCTCTTTTTTTAATATTTTCCTTACCAACTAAATAATCAAAAATATTTTTCTTAACATTTTTTTTTCTCATCAAAATCTAAGAACCAAACATAGTTTTAGTTGACGGAAATATTTCCAACATAAATCCCTTCATAAATTAATGATTGTTCCTTTTGAAACTGAAACGGAATAACTTGATAAGGATTGTTATTTTGCACCATAAATCCTTTCCTGTAAGTTGCAATAGAAGAACACTATTTTGGTTGTATTAATAATATTGAGAGGTTGACAGGCCAATAAAACTATTCGAGAGTCGTACGTGTGAGATTTGATATTCAAACTTTAACAAATTTTTAGGGATTATTTTTTTGAATACTTTAAGTAATAGAATTAGAGAATGTATCATGATATTTGATATTATTTTGAAAATTGAAAAATTATCACCAGAAAAGCTAAAGCGAAGAAAGCCGTTGCTTTTGTTCTGTGTTCATATTGGAAACCCATCAAGTGCATGGCCACTTCTTTTCCCCTTTTCCCATTTTCTTCTTCATGGAGTGGGGTTTGGATCTGAAAATGTAAATGCGTAGAGTGAATGGTTAGTGGGAAATCTTCTGGTTAGCTCAATCAGGTTTTCATGTTTCCATTTGTATTGGCACTACCGCCAATCAGCTCAAAACTTTGTTCATTAAGCCCCACCACTTCACTATTTAAAAAAGAGATATAGAATTTATTTCTGATTTATATCCAGGTCGTAATTTATTTTTATAATAACTTCTTAATCGGTGAATTTTACCTGGACTTGATCTCGAATGTCAAGTTTGATACAGAGATGACACAAGGGAAAAAGGATCGCCCGTCCCGTCCCGTCCCCTACCTATGTTTGTATGAGATTATATTGTACATATTTTCTATTACATTTAAATTTGTCCCCTAAAAATAATAAAATTGTCCCTCATATTCTTTAAAATTTTGATTTTATTTTCAAAAACTAGGGTAGTGTTTGAATATATTTTTTGTTTGATTTTATTATGTGTTTATTGTGTGTTTTGGGAGAATGAACGTTAAAAGAATTGTGGGGGATATGAAATGAAAGTTAGGGAATGTGATTGATGTTTGGTTATATCTTTTGGAATAATTAAATACTGAATTTTGGAAGTTTTAATATATTTGATTAAATTTTGAAGGAAATATTTTATGCTATAAATATCAAATCGATGCCTTTGTATTGGTATTTGGAGGATGAAATTTGAGTTTAATGATTTTTTTAAATGTAATAATAATAATGAAATATGTTGTATGTATATGGTGGAATAAGAAAAAAAAGGAGGCGTTTGTGATATTAGCCAAACAATACAGGAGTATTTTGGAGTGTGAAATAAAAAAATGAAAAAAAAAGTAACTGCCATGTTTGGAAACGTTTCCCAGAACGTAAACATTCCCAAATTATTATGGAGAAACGTTCCCAAAAAAAATCTAGACTTTTTGACTCATCCTGATAATATAAGAGAAATAGGGATTTCTATAGGTCGATTTGAGTTTTCTCATTTTCAATGCACATTAGGAAGTGCCATAGATGACGTACGGGGAAACAATTTGCATTCTGTTTGTGGCTTTCTGTTTAGCAAAGTATCCTTTTAAGATGTGAAATATATGATCCTTTTTATGGTATCACAATCAATCCATAACGCCCTTTGTATGATTACAAAAGTTCACACATACTCTTGTTTTGTAGCGTAAAAATAAATATAAATAAATAAAAATTTATTACGTATTTTTTACAAAAATAAAGATAATTGGTTATAACATAAGTATTTTCATAGCCAAAAAATATGTAAAATATTGGAAAATTTATATTTTTCTTCTTGTAAATTTTTTCACTTTGTACTTTCATCGTGTGACTTGTTAGATTATAATATAATTTAAGCATTGTATGCATTAAAATTTTATCATATTTAGCCCACTTTTTTTTTGAAACTCCAAAAATTAATCAAAAAAGCTAAGCTGGCATGATGAAATGAGCCCAATTTGATAACTTTTGCCTTTTTGGCATATCAACTTTTATGTTGGAGGCACATTAGGTCAGTTTTTCCAATTAATTTTTGGAGGTTTGACGAAAATTGATCTAAATGTGATAAATTTTTTATACATACATAATTAAATTTGTAATTTTATAAATTATAAAACAAAATTACAAAATGAGCAAAATCATAAAACGAGAAATACAATTTTTCCATAAAATATTAGTAGGAGAAAGATGGCATAATATTCTTAATCATTCACAAACTTAATACTAAAATTTATAGCCGTCAAAGCGTTGTTGCTTCTTAATAAAATGGAAAAGCAAGAAAATAATGCCTTAGAAATGTGAAACCATAGCGGGCATGGCATTGTGCACCTTCGTCACTTTCTACTGTTCACTCTTATAATTTCAACTCAAACTCGATTAAATTTTCTAATAATATTTATATATATTTATTGACTTTTTTAGTTTTATTTTTATTTTTTCTATTTATGGATGTCTCCCACGACACATTCCCAGACAAGGAATGGTGTGGCTGCACATGTAAAATGCACATTTTTATTTTGGGTCATAAAGTTTGAGTGGAAAATTTGTAATCATTATGAGATATGGCACTATAAGTCCACATTTCTTTTGTTACTTTACTATTTCTTTTTAAAAAAATTAACCACATCATACAATATTTTGTAGAGTCGGGAAATAAAAAATATCTAACAAGCCTACGACCACTGATTATTTGGAGTATTAATTTTGTACTTTCGACATGAATAGGCTGTGACATCCAATCAATTTGGTTCCTAATTTTTTCATTATTACATCCATTTTACCATATATGACCTTCATTTGCCTTGTTATTTTTTTCTTAAAAAAATAATATTTTACTATTATTGGAATAGTGGAATTGAGAAAAATAAAATAAAATTCAGTATCATAGGTACAAAAAGGTCATCTTTTCAAGCAAAATTTGAAAGAATTTATTGGATATATCATCCGGCACTAACAATATTGCATATTTTAATTTAAGTTCTTAACATATAATTCTGATAATAATCAAATTTATTTTCAAACATACGATTCAGTTGTAATGATATATTATCATGTCTGCATGCATTGACATAAAATTATATCCTTACAATAATACGTCTAAAAAAGGAAAAGAAATAACTTATAACTCCTCCATTATTATATCTAAATAAGATAACTCACATGAGATTGAAATTTATTGAAAGGTCAACAAATATATATATATATATATGTATGTAAAAGAGTTAATACTTTTCTCTCACACTCATTATGGTTGTAAGTATTATTACTAAAACTTTCCAGTTTTCTCTCTGTCTGGTCCAATTCCTTCTTCACGCGTATGGACTAAAGAAGGTCCACTTTTCATATTTGAAGTTAATCTTAGTTTCCAAGTTACAGAAACATGCTATATTTGCTGCAGCTTTCAGACCCCCAATCCATCAATTGGGTGCTAAAAAATACAAAAAAGAAAAAGAAAAAGATATTAACCTCTTCAGAATTTTTCATGTTAGCCAGAAGCTAAATATACAATTTCCATTAATTTTGAAATTCACTTGAGCTTCAAAAGTATTTGATAACCACCGTAAAATATGGTCTAGAATGGGAAAAAAATCAAGTAAATAAAATAAAGTTCTTACTATAGTCAAGTTGCTAGAAATAATTAAAATACCTTTCATTTTCTAATCTAAGTTTTCTCATATGACAAACATGTTTTAGATATATATATATATATATATATATATGAACTTCTAACATATTTTAAATTAAAAAAACTCAATCAACGTCTATACAGTCAAAGTTCTCGAAGTGTTAAATTCTAGAATTTAAGACTCAAAAAAAATGTAGATAACATATGGATCAATAAGTAAAGTTGCACAATTAGAAAAAAAATTATTGGAAAGTCGAACAATCACCATATATTTCTCTGACTACGAATGAATATCCATCCATATTATCATGCACGCATGGAAACAAGTGGTCCTTGCTTAATTTTAAAGCCAAAATCCACTTCAATTTGATGCCTTACAGACATTGAGTTGATAATTCGACTTTTTTTCTTTGTCCTTTAATTTGATGCCTTACAGACATTGAGTTGATAATTCGACTTTTTTTCTTTGTCCTTTCATTTACCAATTTTCATAGATTCACACAATTTTCTTGTTCAACTTTCTTTTCTCCTCAAAAATATATTTACTTACATCTTCCGCGAAGAATTTTATTCTAATAAGTTCGAGAGTCGTTCTTCACATTTTCAGTGGTCAAAACACGTCTCTATTGTGAATGTGAAGTTTATTGGGTTGTTAGTGATCATTGGTTGAGAAATCCAATCAGAATGAGATGAAGACACCATAGCAGTCAATAGTTGAAGTTATCCGGATTTGATAGTTGATGAAGACAACCATAGTAACCGTTTGTCTGTATTTTGAGAAACTCTTGACATTTGTTTTGTTCTATTTGAGGTTTATGTAGTATTTTCGAGTGTTTAGTTAATATTTTAAAATAGAAACATATAAGTGTTTAGTTAATATTTTAAGATAGAAACATATAAGTTTCAAAATCTCTTTTAAAATATCCACACAGATTAAGAATAAGTAGCTCAAACAACATACCGAAATAAGAATACAGAATTCACAAACCCATAAATGATTCATATCAGAAGGATTATATTTATTAATGAGTTGCGAAAAATTCAACCACAGATAATCCATTGGGACAACCCATTAAATAAGTAGAATATTCAGTAAATCATTTTGCCACAACGCAAAACAGTTAATCGATAGTAACTAGTGTTTAAGCAGCTAAACTGACTGAATAACTAATAAGCGGAGAGAACTACGTATTGTTATCGACTTAATTATACTTTCAATTCCAATAAAAAATATCCTATCCACTGATATTTAATATAAAAATAAGCAAATAAAGGAGAGCTTGATTGATGGGAAGACAAGTAAATGCGCACGGGGAATAGAAACTTCACAAAATTCATTATTTAATCTAACATTTGAAGAACCTACTTTTGTTGTATACAATATAACAATTTATGTTATTTTACAACGTAGAAGCTTGTCAATCATTCCAAATATGCTTAACCAAACACCTATCGTTACCACACATTTAATTAAGTTTTCCCAACTGCCCCAATTGAATAAGCTTAAGCAATCCTTATGACCTCCTTTGAGCACAAGAACAAAACAAATCCCAGAAATACTAAAATTAGATTTTACATTGTTACTTCAATAACAAACAAAACCTCCCAGAAGATTATTTCCACTGCATATATACATACATTGAAGTCCAGTTGATTGTGGTTCAGATTACCGCTTGAATAAAATTTCCAATGGTTTTGATCCCGAAGGATGAGAATCAAAATAAGCAGGTTTCACTCAAATGATCAAAATGCATAAATATTCAACCATTCTTGAACACTTGATCACATTGTTGAATACAACAGCTTAGCAACAAAAATTTCAACAGAAGCTACATCCTGTCATGGGAACCTACGCTGTTGAGGGCCGAAAGCAACGACAGAAAGAAATCAATGATGAATATTATAACATGCATAAGGCACTTTTGCTCACCACAAATTTACCTAAGCAGATCAGGCTCATAAGATATGCACACACAACACATACAAAACACAGAAAGTTCAACCAGCAGCTGCAGCAGTAGTACACAAGATACAACGTATTCGAGCATCATCTTCACCATTATCATCGTCATTGTCATCATCCTCGTTATCATATTTGTAATAGGATAAGTCATCCTGGATAGGGGCTGCTGGTGCCGGCTTCTTTTTGCTACTGATTGAATCGATGGAATCCATCAAACATGTCTCATGATATGCATGGCAGCAAAAGAAAACATATATTGACACATCCTGTATGGGAAACGGATCAAAACACATGCAACACCTTGTGCCAGCCCTGATTTTTGATTTGACCTCCATGTTTCTCATGCTCAGAGATCTCTCAGCCAGCTGGGAAGATCTGTTTTTATCCCTTTTGGTACGGGAGTCATCTTCCTCATTACTTAGATGTATAGCACGCCTTGCTTCCTTGTAGTACTTAATTAGCAAATTAACACAATCTGCCTGCAGGTTTATCAGATCATGCCTATCAAACGAATCACTTCAGGTGGCATATAAGGAATACTCATAGGTGAGATTATTACCTTGAGTATATCATTGCACCCATGTCTGAGAGAGGTTTCTGTTCTATAGTCTGTGATGATTTTAACTAGACGATCTCGCAGCCTAACAGAAATTGCATTTGACTTCAGCAAATTTAAGAGATTAAAAGGAGTAGCATAATGTGGCTGGGGATTAAATAGTGTACAGTAGACATGCATTTCAACTGAAGCATTTGATATAGAAGCTTTTAATCGATATGTACAGATCCATTGCTTGTGTAGGGGTATTTAATCCTTCACTAAATCCATAAGCATTTTACGCAAATACAAGAAAACTAAAGTACTCAAATCTTAACCATTCTCAACTAATTAATGTCATTTGAGCTACAGACCCCACTTTTTGGCCAATATCTTTTCCAACCCAATAAGTGGAGTTTAGAACAAAAGATTTCTAATCTCTAATCCACACACACTAAATATATTTTCAATTGCAAATGCAACCAAGGAAAAGAAAATTGGAGGAGAAGAAAAGTCTCAGATTTTACATATATGACCTTAGGTATCGAATCAGTGCGAGAGGAGAGAAAATAAGATTTTATTCTTGAAAATTCGTACTTTCAATGTCACAAAAATATATTTTGTAATAATATACTCATTTTTTTTATTTGGGTATGGTTTGATTTGTTTGAGACCAAAACCAAACCAAACATGCCAGTCAATTCAATTTATTAGAAGAGATCCCAACCCAAAAATGATAAAACCAACTGAAGAAGAAATTTTGGTTCAGTTTGGTTTGTGCTCTATCTGGACTTCATTTTGGTTCCTGGACAACCATAGCTTGGTTTACAACACTGGCTTCTACAATTAAAAGTTAAATTTCTATACATGTTTTGGTATTACAGGAATAGTCACAACTAGATGAGGAAACAACATCTAGACCATGACTTGCAGTACCAAACTGGATATGAAGATATAGTATAAACTCAGATGAAATCTGGTCGAGAGAACTCTTCATGTAAAATAAGGCAGGAAAAAGATTTTTTGAAGCCAATGCTCACTCACCTAATGGACAGAACTGCAGATTGACTACAAGAATGATATTAAAAAATAAAAAGAGAACCTACTTACCGAGGTATCTCCAAGCCATTGGGCACCATATTTACAATATACAGGGGATCAAGATTGCCAACAGTATGCTCCAACAACACCCCTACCTGCCAATTTGTGATAAAACCAAGCCAAACAGAATTCATAACAAGTAGTAATGCAACTTCATGTGCATTTGATCGGCATGTTCAATTTACATCTTACCATCTCAGGTTTGTTTAGACATTGCTTAATCAGCTCTTCCCAGAGTTCATCATCATGCTGCATGCTTACAAATTCTATGGCCTGCAAAAACTCATGAGACATATTCAATCTCACCACACTTTCAAAACTGAGAAATAGGTAACTTGAGCATCAAAGTGAGCACCTCTTCTATATCCCCCAATTTATTAATAATTACTGCTAAAGCTTGCTTCGAGTTTCCCATTCTTCCAAGGATAAAGACTTGCTCTCTTAATAGATCTCTTTTGACACAAATTTCATGAGCCTGAGACCAATTTTCATGAATAATCAAAAGACCAAATGATGATAGAAGGATCAGAGCAAAATTAATACTTATGGAGTAAACCTTTTCCAGTGTGTAATGCTGACTACTACGAAGAAAGGGAAGCAGCATTTTTGGATCATAATCAGCATAGAGCTCAACCTGTTGGCGATCACCAAAAATAAAAGCCAAATGTTAAAAGCAAACCATGTTCATGAAAAGTTGCATTACATGTCTTCAGGTAAACTCAAACTAAAGCAGGCCACAAGCTCTCAAAATACATGCATAAACAAAAAGAAGAACATCATGGATCCAGATACTCTTTCCAAGTTACTTATACATGAAGCATGATGGATCCACAAAAATTAGTGGTAGACATTTTATCAGGCAGGGAAATTGCAACCACAAACTCAATACCGATTAATCAAAATCCCTTGCTTGAGTTTCCAGATATATCCACAAGAAATATTAACATTAATCGGATAGATTTCACCTTTCCATCTTGTTCTTAACTGGAGAACTTACAAAACTAAGAATAAATTAAGCAACGGAGAATTCAGTCACTTCGAAGTGGTCTGAGCAGTAATCTTTAGGTGCAGGAGAAAGACAAACTAATAATAGTGCATCAGTCTCAAATCCTGAAAGGGACTTAAACGATCAATTTCTCCAGTTTTAATGAGTGGAGAGTCAATAATCGAGAGGGTGGACTTTGCCATCTTAAATTATGTCACTCAAGCAACACCAATTTGTCCCTTTATTATATTTTTTGTCTTACATTTTTGAATAACCAATGCAGGGCTGGATTAGTTTGTCTGAACACTTTCAACTCTTTCCTGTTTCGTTTAAAATAAACTCCTCCTATGCCTAGATCAGAATTTAGGCATGGACCCCAACCTCTTCATAAATTTCCAGAAAAAGTACGAGGAGGGAATGAACCTGGCCTCCATCTTACGGTCCTTCATTTACTTTATTAAGAATAGTAGGTTAATGGAAAAATATATATTGCTTACTATTCTTTCTTAAGACGTGTACATGATGGAAAGATAAAAAGCTGTTAAAGGAGTGCCAATCTCTACAAACCTGCATGTCATGGAAATCCCTTCCAGCATGAGGATTTGACTCAAATAGTGAATGCAGATACAGCTGCAAGAAGTATCGGTAGTCACATTTATCCTTTGCAGCCCTAAGTTGTGAAACTACATCAGATGGGCTTATGAGGTCTCTGTGCTGGATAAACAATGGAATTGCACGTTTACAGTCTATCATCATAAGCTGGGCAACCTGCAAAGCCATGGGAGACCAATGAAAAAAATTGTATAAATATTTCAGGTTTGACTGGTTAAAATCAGTTAGATCAGATCTGAAATTTGGGCACGCCCATTATATTTCGTACTGCATGACATAGGGACATAAAATGTTTGCATTTGAATATAAGGAAGCAAGAGAAGTCAAATCATTTCAATTAGGGAAAAACTATAAAAGGAAGAACTTCTAGGAAAGAGGACCTTAATTGAGAATCTGGTAATGGAAATGAGGACATTGAATCTAGTATACTGTAAGTGCATGCTACGCTTCACCTTTCAGATAAATAAAAGCTGTAATGAAAAAAATCGAAACTATCAATATAGTCTTGGAAGTACCTTTTCTCGAATGCCATCATGCAAATTATGCTTGTCAATGAAGTCAAATATATCCGGCTTCATAAGCTGAAATACATAGAAACCACAATAAATTGAATAGAGGAACCAAGTACACACTAAATCAGAAACTATAGCATCAATCAGTCAAATGATTACAGATTGAATCCACAGGCAAAGCACTTACATCAGCATACAGGCTGAAGGCTTTCTCATATTGTCCATCAATTACATACAGCTCGGCCAGAGCCTGACATGAAAGTAGAACCATGTAACATCTAAGTAGAAATGTATGCAAGAATTACATAGTATTCCAAGGCACTAACCTCTTTGAGAGCATCAGTCGTCGATGAGGTATTAAGCTGAGGTTCCATAGCCGATATAACGGGTAAAGCAGAATAAATTACAGGTGGCCAAGTTTTAACAATTGACAGGAGATCCTTGTGAAATGATGGATTTGTCGCCAAAGCAAGAAGAGCAACCTAGTACATAACAAATATGTCAAGCATATACCAATTTGACATGATCTGAAAAAACAGAAGGATGTGAGGTAAGTGCAAATCCAACACTAAGAATTACACACCTCATAAGCATTATCACGTAACATTGGATTTTCTGTAGGCATGTATGGAACCAATACAGGAAGTTGACGTAGATGAGCAAAATGAAAAACCCACCTGTACAAGGTCATCCACCCCCAGTTAACGAAACAAATAGAAAGAAACTTATCAACTTAGAACTATATGTATGCAGATGAACGCAAGTATTATAGTACCTTTCCCATGCAGAAGCTGATCCTCGAAGTAATTTGGGACACAAAGATGCTGCTTCAGCATATTTGCGTTCAACAATCAGATGGTCAAGATATCTAGATCCCACCTGTTTAAATCAGGCAAGTTAAGAGTGTATACTCTATAGGACAGCACTTTGAACATGGTACTGTTCATGGATAACTGAAATTGCTATAACTAGGTGTAACTAGTGAAAATAGCAGACACCTGATGTTTCGACCAAATCCTCTTTTAGCTATTTAATCCAAAACTCATAAAAACCAACCTAAATCCCTCTAGTTTTAACAAATCAGTAGTAGCAGTCTCCAAATAAAAACAGTAGAGATATTTTTCTAATCGACATGAAAGGGCTTGATACTATATTTTTCTAAAAGACTTGAAAGGGATTGACACCATAGCCAAATCTATGGATCAACCATCTGCTCTGCTATTCTTCCGGTTTTCCTTAATCATTACATTATTGTCTGTACTTGTTCTTCCATGAAAAGAAGCTTCATGGTGAGCGGAGTTCCCATGAAGTCAAACATAGATAATAAGAAAATGGAAAGTGAAGGACCAAATATTATGAATAAAAGGAACAAGAAAAAATCAACATGGCCAACAGCAAGAAATGGTCATAAACATGGCAGGGTAGTAGCAATCACATAATAATTCATTCATTTCTTTTAAGTCATAAGAAAACCAATCAGCAATGTTGGCCACCTCATGTAGATCATGGCCAATCACAAAGCCTAATATACCCTTCATTTGCTTTATGGTTCAAATTAGTTGGTTACATTATGCCCTTTTACTTGACAAACTATGTTGCTGATTTTATTTTGAAGGTAAGTTACACGTGTCAAAAATTTATGAGTTTCATTCTTCTCACTTCACAATAAAAAATTAAAATTAAAATTAAAAAAAAAAAAAAAGAGAGAGAGAGAGAAGAAGAAGAAGAAACAGAAATCATTGACGTGAAGAATCTGGAAAGAAAAACAATGATGAGCACATAAAGATTAGCAGTCAAATCTCAGCGCAGAAGAATTTCCAGTCTTACCATGATACTCAAGTTCAGCAATGTGCAAACAAATGTATAAGCATCAAATAAGAAGGCACACAGAAAAAATAAATAAATCACACACACACAAAATAAAAATAAAAATAAAAACGAAAAAAAGAAACCAGAAAGTAATGAGAAAATGCATATGATAAGGAGAAAACAGTCAATAGCATCATTAGCTTACAGCCCATTTGGTTTTATTTTCATTTTCAGTTTTCATTTCTATCATTTTCAAAATGTTGGAAAGTAGTTAGTGGAAATGAGTTGAAAATGAATTTGTATTTGGATGAATTGTTGGAAAGTAATAATTATATTGGGTCTAGTAAGTTATAGGTGGAAATAGATAGAAATAATGGAATAGAGAGAGAGAGAGAAGATATATACGTTATTAAAGAGTGTGTTTTGAAAATAAAAATGAAAATCATGTTGGGTGAAAATGGGTAAAAAGTGATATGTTTCATTTTTAGAATAGTAGAAAATATGAAAATGAAACCAAACGGGCACTTAAATTCTAATATGATTTCGCAGACCCAAAACCAGCTGATTTGTTTACAGTTAAAACCCAGAAAAGCCTAAGTTAAACAAACTACCTCATCAAGAAGCTCACTCCGACCCTGACCAGCTTCAACTGCTGCCAAGGCTTTCTCATGCCATCCATGTTGAAGAAGCCAAGATATGTGATCTTCCGTATCCCTAACATCCAAAAGTTAAATAGCTCATATTACTCAAGACTTCTGTATTCTTCCTACAATAGCACGAACAATGGAATGAAAATGGTACAGAACTTTGGTGAAATTTTATATTTTTTCATGTCCTCTTTCTGGTAAAGTGGGGAGAGAGTTATGCAGCTACACAAAAAGCCGCAAGCCCACATCCAGAAACAATGAAATCAATAAAAGGAAACAAAAAGAAGAAGCCTGTAGGAAGAGATGTCGCTCTTTAACAAAGCATTCTAATAAACGATGATTATTTCCCCAGAACCCTCCCTGATATTTACTTTCCAGAGGAGCTCATTAATTTTATCCACCTCAAAGTCCCTGGATGCAACTTCACCCAGAAATTATCTGGCAGATCCCACTCAATAGATGCAAAACCAAATCTTTAAAAATAAAGGATAAAGCAACACCATTACCATGCAGTAAACTATGTCATACCTACTAACAGCCTTCTAAGAGATGGTTGAGCTAAATTGGCAGGAGAGAGATGAAAACTAAACCAGCCAGCTCAATAGCACATAAATCCACATGTCACTGCTCATCAAAAATTCAAATCTTTGTCCTTCACTCCATTATTCTCTTTAGGGGGTAAATACAGTGCCTCCCCTGTAGCTATTTGTAATTAGCAAACTTCCCCTTTTGGTTTCAAAACTACACATACTTTCAGCCTCCCTCCCTCTATTGGTGAATCTACTAGAATTTGATGATAACATCATTGAATTTAAAAAAATTTCCAAATTACTGCCACATATATTATTGAAAGAGAACAATAGAGACAGAGGAAGTAATTGAGAGAGAAAGACAAACGAGAGAGCACAATCTCAAAAGAGACAACTGAGAAAGAATGGAGAGGGGTGTTAGAGAATGGTTTGAGAAAGAGAGAGAACTTCAAATCAAAAGAGCTTCGCACAGAAGAGAAAGACAGAGCAAAAATGAGTTTTGGGTAAGAAATTGTATAGTATACGTGGAAGTGTATTTTTGTCCTCTTTCATTTTTTTTGTTTTAGATTATTTTATTTTATTTTTAATCAGATTTGAACAGGAAGTTTATTATTTGACAAATTCCATCAACTTTGATCAAATTCAGATGGCCCATCACGGGGGGAGGTAACAGGTAAGTGCAATTATCCACAGTAATAAGGGAGGATAGTGTAATTATCCTTTCTATTCAAGTATCTTAACTGAACTTCAACAAGCAGCTATTTTATTAGAGGACAAACAAGGATGAATAAGCAACAGTTCTCTTTAACAATCAAATATTAAGCCGTGAAAACATTGGATTTCGCAACAACAATTGCAGTCATTTGTCCGCCAATCACATGAACATAACAGAACAAAAATTAAAGGTAATACATAAAGAAACAAGGAAAAGACAGTCACTAACCTAGGCTTAGCAATAACTACATCCTTTGGGGACACAATGTAGTACAATGGTTCATCACCAGCAGCCCACTGACCACCTGCATAGCTGCTACCTGTAATCAAGTTCATAATGTCACCTCCTCTCCATTGCAATCTCATTTAAGAATACTACAAATTATATTTAGACCCAGAAATGAATGAGCAAAGAGCTACGACCATATCTATTTAAGTTGAGAGAGTATATAAAAACTAGCTTCACCTGAGAAAGGGGCATGAGCAAGGGAATAATCTTTGGCCTTGTAGTGCTCAAAGCCATGTATAGGTAGCGCATCAGTAGCCAGTTCATCATTATTCCAAGTTACAACTCGCACTTCAGGTCTCTGGGCGTTTCCCTGTTATTAAAGATCGAAACCAATAAGCAGTTCAATTCATTAGGCATTGAGTGAGCAATCATTCACAAATAGACACATAATTAGTCTAGAGAGATTAAAGGTGGTTCAGCCACTCTAAAAGCCAAACTGCATCCTACAAAAAGTGAAACATCCACAAGCCTACTTGTCAAAGAACTACTCACAAAAGCCACTAAGTCAGTCAAATACATCAATCCAAAATGATAGTATAAGCAGAAACTGATACAGTAAAATCTCTATGTGGGTATCATAGTTTATTTCCATAAAAAGCAAGTAAACACTAGCAACCAGATAACAATAAGGAAGTAAAGCAGCAGTGCCATTGTATGAAACAAACAAACTCATCAAGAAGAAAACTGAACACCAGCAATGCATCTAGAAATGATGGACTCCATAAAAAGTCATATAGATCAATAAGAGAACTTCCATCCACAAGCAAAATCTGTAGCTGTAGAACTATGTCATTATCATTTCACAATGTTTTCAATTAATGGAACTAAAGATGATTGCTTTGAGAAAAACAACAAACAGGAAAAGAAAAACAAAAAGAACAGAAAATCTTCCCTCCATATCAAGCACTTAGCAACCATTTTGCTTCTTAACCAATCACTTAATATGAACTAGGACATCCATCTGAACATTACTCCACACTGTCGAAAGACAGGGTTTTCTGGATTGAATTAAAAAGTTTCTTTGACATGCATCCCAAAAGGCCCAATAAGTGAAAACTATCTTCCACAAGATGTTACTGGCCAAAGTCAGACGCAAGACAAGATGCAACAGCCTCATCTGGCTTTCGTGAAAGAGGTAAAAGACCAACATAACATAAGGTCATAGAAGAAATAGCATTAGCAGAAGGAAACTTGAAAACTAGACAATCAAAATGTAATATGCTATAATTAAGAGTTAATGACAGCACAAATACCTGGCGTGAAGGAATAGTACTACTGAAGTCCTTCTCTCCATCTTCTTCCACGGGGATATATGCTAGAACCACCAAAGAATCACCAAATGGAGCAATTCCTGAAATGAAATAGCTGGTTTGAAAAGATGCCACAATATCCACCTGGTTCAAGCTAGACATCTGAATATGCTTATAAGTCCCATTGGAGCCTTTATTCTGATTGTTTCTTATTGCCACTATTTTAACAGATGTTCCCCATCCAATGACCAGCAAAGTATCATCCTGAATAAGCACAACACAAGAAAGGAAAAGCACCATTATCTGCATTTCTGCTGTGTATTCACTCCATATGGTACTTGGCCTGCAGCTTTTCTGTTCTTTCAGACCATTACCATTTGTCAGAGGCTATATACAGTTATCACCATACTTATCATAAGCTTACCTGCCAAACTAAGTGAGGGAGCAGAAGCTCAGGGCGTGGGCTTCCTCGAGGTTTTTCAATGAATGTTACACGTTGATCATTAGCAGCATCATAAACTTTGACACCAGCATCATTAGCCCAGGCAATGAGACTAGTTCTCCACTTCACCGAATGAATTGGGCCTTCACCAGAGTGCAAAACCTGGGACAAGGAAATTTTCTTCACTGAGAGGCCAAATTTCAGAAAGCTTTTCAGAGTTCTTTAAGACAGCATACAAGTACTGTGTGTCAGAAACCTAAATAAACCTGGTCTCGATAGCCTATCCATTTCTTCACGTTGAAGTATAAATGACCAGCTAAACCTCCAGTAACATATCTTCTGGATGATTTCCTCACATAATCCGGGTCTAAAGCAATGGCCTTCATAGGGCGATGATACTCAAATTTCATTCTTTCCTCAGTAAAAAGACTACTAATTACAACAGAACCATCATCAGAGCAGCTTCCAATGTATTCACCTTCAACATCGAAGCAAAGATCATTAACTGCAGCAGTATGAGCAGTGAATTCTTTAACCTGGAGAACAAGAAATTTGTTATTAATCTGAAATGTCATGTATTACTTAATCTACTAAATCAGCCAAGTTATATTATCAGCTATAGTACGTCCTTGTGGAAAAGAACCCACAAATGGATAATGTTCTATCACTTCAACCAAGTTAAAAATACGACATGCTACCTCGACTGAACATTATGGCACTAAATTGTAACACTGGAGAAATTGCATGTTTGGCATTTTTTTTTCTAAAGATGTAAATGTATGTAATCACTTTTCTCATATTGGCAATAGAAGGCAATTCAACAAAATAGAAAAAAGAATTTTTCCTGTCTAGAGAGTGGCCCCTATTACCAAGCTAAATACTCTTTCAGGTAATAGAATAAGAATACAGATGCCAAAAACCAGTATCAAAGCGTGAGCTGGTGCAAATGTAGGGTTCCATGTGAAAAGAAGATAACAAGACAAGTCATGCATTACAGAAGATAAGGGTAAGTGATACGATGAGTCCACAGCTAACTGCAAAAGGATCACCATGTGCACATGGATCACCACGGAAATTGAACTACAACGAGGTAAAAGATCCAAAGTTTCATTTCAGCTAGGATTTAAGTTCTCACTCATATATCTAAATTGGATAGTGTTTCTTGGAAAACAGATATATTGTGATGATAAACATGTTGAATATAAGGGCAACTCAGGCGGACTTCACTAAGTAAAGTGATTTTAGTTATTCAGGAATTCGTAATTGTCCGTGTAATTAATTTTCTGCATTTTTAACCATGGAAAAAGAAATCCATGCATCTTAATTTTAAGATTCAAATTTACCAAGGTTCAGTTTGGAGTCTCTAATGTTCTTGATTAGTCAGCAAAAATAGTCTCAATTTTGTTTAGCTACTTTTACACCCATCACATATTGAACTTCGACAAATGGTGTCCTCATTGCAGTGGGCTCCAGCCATAGCATGGTAGAGGGCTGGTAAGAGATGCAGCCACACCACCAATAAGTGGATATAATATTTCCATGACCTAAACCTGTCTTCCAAGTCAAAATGCCTCCCAGCTGAATGAGTGCAATTTGATTACAAATTTTATGGATCCATACCAGTAACGAAGTCTCACTAACATACACAACTCCTAAAACTTCCTAACTAATGCCACAGCACACAACACATTCAAAGGGTCATCTTTCAATCCAATGTCAATGGCAAGGCAAATTTGGGGGAAGAAATTTGTACCATAAACACTCACAAGTAAGATTCGATACAGATATCATAAAGGTAATAGAAAACTCAAATACATGCTAAACTCATCTCCAAAAATCCAAAGAATCGTTAAAATTGTACGCAATAAATATAAAGTTTTATTATGCATGAAACCTAAAAGAACACAGGTCTTCGTGACGTAGCTCTTAAATTCCTGTTGCATTTGTAGGAATTTAATATAATATCCTAAAACAGACTTCAGTTTTGATATTCTACCATTAATAATCAACTAGATTCAACTAACCTCCTTGCAATCAGAAAACAAAAAACAAATGAAGAATAGAGGATATTTGGATTTGTTAGTAATTACCAATACCGAAAAAAGGAACAGAAAAAGCTTACCCACATAAACAATAATAAAGAAATATACCAGAAAACAAACCCCTACATAGATGCGGTACATGATAAAATGGCATGGTTAATTAAAGTTATGGTGATACATAAAAAGAGTTAATGAAATTAAAGTGTTAACCAAATATTCAATAATCAAGTTGATAAACGTTGAATTTAATGAGGATCCAGAATCAATGAGATCTTTGCAAAAAGATTTTCCATAACAAGCCCAATCTTCATTCACAAGAAAACAATATTTCTTTTCCTGGAAATTAGGTGAAAATGATTGAATAAAACCAACAAGTACCTATAGATATAGGGAGGCGAAACATTTAAAAACCAATATTTCAGAGTTCAACAGAATTAGATTTCACATAGCTTGTTTAGGTGGTCACAACAAGCTCTCATGACCATATCTCTCGAGGAAACATGTCATTTCAGATCCGATATAATAAGGAAGCAGCAGTTTGACTTTCAACTATTAAAATAGAGTGGGATTTTAGCTCAACCATCTGATACTGATCAATCTACATCAGAAAATTAGATATGGAGCCACTTTTGGTTAGCCAGATGCAATAGAAAGAAACACCAGTCCGTTAGAACTCGTTTCTTTACTTTTTTCTCAGGGAGATAATTGATGCAAGGAGACAGGACGCTTTGCAAGTATAGGGAAGCTTCTTGAGTGCAAAAGAAATTAACCACAAAGTTTCGATACTTCTAACTGTCGACCAAGTATAAAGCACTCACTGTCGGAAATGAGCATTACTCTGAGACTTTGTTTAGAAAGAAAAATAGAAAAGTTGCAGCAAAAAAAGTCTCTACTTCCACAGCTGTGGCACTATCAGCATGAATATACAAACTTCTATAGAAACACTAATTACCCTGCTACCTAAAATCTTGTTTAACTATTTCTCTTGAAGCCATGTTGTAAGACACAGTGAAAATCTGCAAGTATAATTATGCTCAGTCTCTAAGCTTGAGTAAGCAGCAAGAATTATAATAGCTTCTTCTTATTGTTCTAGCTTCTTCATCCACCTGCTTCTGCTACTCAAATGCCAAGGAAAGAATTTCATGTAACCTTTAATTACTACAAAAACGAGAGGCTCAAGCAGTCACCAGTCCAGAATAACAAAATTCAAACGTCAAATACAAAAAGTCAATTTCAACCAATCCTACTCATGATCATCACAAGAATCCGCCAATCTCCATGGATATCCTCTAACGCCAACCAAATTGCACAATCCAATCGAATAAAGACCACGAAATCCAACCAAGAGAAAAAGGAACTCACTTGGTTTCCTAGAAAATCAAGAATGTAGACGGAGCCGGCGTGGGTGCCGAGAGCGATCATGCGTTCGGCCACGGCAATACATGAAGCGGCGTCACTTTGGAGGAGCGTCGGCACGCTGCCGCCCATGCGCTGATACTTAAGCCTTGGCTCATCCTCCTCCTCCCCCTCGGCTTCCGAATTTTCCTCTTCCGATTCTTCTTCTCTTTCGTCGTCGCCTTCCATACCGTTCTCCGATGGCTTTGGCGACATTATTGAAAAACTTTTCAGGAAATTAAAGCCAATAAAAGGAATGATTGGAACGATGGTCTACAGAAAGAAAGATTTGTTGGAGAGTGGATCGGGTTGGGTGTATTATTTTTCGTTTAGAGGCTTTTTGGTGGGTAGTAGAATAATTGATATTCGACAATTATCATAGTAATAATAATGGAAGTAAAATTCATATGCAAGGGGACAGTTAAATTAGTCCCCAAACCTAAAATTACTTAGTTAAAAAGATAACGACATGTAATTATGGTTAGACTCCTGAAATAAAATTAATGCTTTCTTTTTGGAAACTCTAAGGTTTGGTTGGTTGTATTTTTTTTATTTTTTTATTTTTCATTATGTTGAAATGATTTTTGTTTTGCCTATTAATGTTCATATGTAAATGAAATATTTTTGAATTTGAAGTGTAGAAATAGGAACCCTTGGGATGAAAATAATATGTAATAAATTTTTATTTCACTTTAATTTGTGAGTCCATATTAAGACTGTGTTTCATTAAATTATTTAAAATATATTATAAAATATTTTTGAAATTTATAAAAAAATATTTTGTAAGTTTTTTTTAGTAATAAATTCTTGGATTGTTTGAATAAAATGAGTTTATGAAGCTTTATGAGATGCAATAAAGACTTTTCTAATCTTATCAATTGTGTTAAGAAACTGCATTTTTTTATGAGAATCCAAAATATTTATCAAAAATTAAAAAAATACTTCAAAATTTTTTGTATGCATTAATGCCTTTGATCGATTGCCTACTATGCCTCTATTTGTATTTAACTAGCATACGCAGTTCCCACGTGCATAAAATATTTTTGAATAATTATTTTAATTGTACATATTCTCACATTCATTATATTAAAAATTAACATACATTAAAATATTTTTATAATATGCATAATTATGAAGATGGCGGTTACATAAAGTAAAAGTTTCATAAATTGGCATTAAAACATTGAGTTAAGGTATGAAAAGTTTTGAATAAATGATAGTTATTTATACATATAAATTTTAGTGAATAATATATATAAAGTAAAAGGATAAATTTAAAATATTAAAATTTGGTATCATAATTTTTATTTTAAATATAAAAATGACTTTCTTTTTATAATAGTGTAGATACCGTCAATGGTCGACTAACTATCAACAGTTGAACGGTCTGCCATTCAGGCAAGGGTCAAAAGATGTTACATACCCCCCACAACCTCAACAAGGGTGCTTTAAATCTATAGCAAAGGAAATGGATAATTGAGGCTTTCCATTCCATATTATAAATATTGGACTCCATAATATCATATGCATGCTTTATTATATCAAATAATTCTCAACTTCCGTGCTTTATTCTTATTCTATTCATTTGACTTGACTTAAGTATCAAAAAGTTTTAATAGAAAGCTAACAAATCTTACACGCTCTCCCTTCAATTGTAGATTCAATCTGCACTATGTTGCTAGCCTCTTTGGTTCTGATTCAACTTGACCAAAACACTCCAACATCTCCCTTTCAACACTATATTATGAAAAATTTCAGGATGGAAGAAAGAATATGAATAAGAAGAAAATAGTAAGGATGGCAATGGGATGGGTTTGGAGTAGGTTTGGCTCAACCCATGTCCCGCCCCACTAGATCTTATCCTATCCCACACTATGCCCCACCCCAACCCATCTCATTCATTTGGATTGACTAGTTTACCAAAAAGAATTAGAAAAATTAGAATCAGTTAATAAAAGCATCAAATCAAAATCATTTGATAACAATTAAAATTCAAATTTTAAATACAAAAATAAAAAATTCATGCAAACAAAATAAGATTCTACAATCAAAATAAGGCATAAAAGTATAATTAAAGTAACAACCCAAATTATTTGGATATTATTCTTAATTTAAAAAATATAAAATAAATTGTATATAATATACTTATTATTATATGTATAAATTATATAAGGCATGTTTGGGGCGGGGTTATGAGGCGGGTTTGGTGTAGGTTAGGTAAATCCCATGCATTGCTCCAAATATTTCGATTTATGAAAATCATGCCCCATGCCCCAACCCATATCCTATCAAGCCAACCAAAACCATCCAATTCGGGGCATATTTGAGTTCAGATTCAGATCTTGACCTGCTTTATTGTCATCCCTAAAAAATAGTTATACTTTGTTGACAGAATTAAGGTTGTGAACGAGCCGAGCTTAGCAAAAGTCTCTATCAAGTTTAAGCTTGGTTCGTTTTAGAACACACAAGCTCGAACTCAAACTTGAGCTTATCGAGCTCTAAATTTTAAGCTCAAGTTTGAACTCGTTGATAAATATCAAGTTCAAGCTTGATGAGCTCATAAGATATCGAGCTACAATCAAACTTGAGGCAAACTCGAGCTCATTTTAGTCATTACTATTTCTTATGAAACTCTTGAGAAATACTATTTATTAGCAAATCCAACAACAACATTAATTTTTTTAAAAGTCAATCAATTTTATAGAAATTTCAAGATTAATGTTTTAACTTTTGAAGTTCGAATATTAAAATATAAAAATAAATTTGTTAAGATAATGATGGATTTTCCATTTCATGCTTGCGGTATTAAATTTGAAAAACATGTAGTAATCATATATAATATATTATAAATTTGAAAAATATGGGGCACATATTTTTTTATTATTTTCATATAATATTTAATATATATTATTTTGAAAAATATTAGGGTTCACGAGTTTTCAAACCACCATCTTAAAGTTCAAACTTGGCTCAATCCCAAGCTCAAACTCAAGCTTAAATAGTTTCGAGTTCAAGTTAAATTTTTCTAGATCAAACTAAGTCAGCTCGCGAACTAGCTTGACTCAACTTACACTCCTAAGTAGAATACAAACTTATATATTTGGAGTCTAAAAAGTTAACTAGCTTTTCATTTGTAGAAATATGAAACGAAAAACCTTGAACATTATTCTCAAATGCTTAAAATTGCCCCTAAGCATTTGTGAGAATACTGTCATAGTGTTTGAAGATTGAAGCAGAAATTATAATGACACTAAGTTGAACCGGATTGAGTGAGAGACAAAATATGGTAATAATTTTACATCCTCTTTGAACTTCAAACTTGTTGGGCTGATCCCATTAGTTAATAGCGCCGCACTACTACTTTCGATTGCTTTCAATTTGGCCCTAATTTGTTTATCCGTTATATTTACTCTATATTTAGACTTTAAGATTTTAACGAGCAAAATAAGAGAAAATTCCCAAATATTAAGACGAATGAGTCCAACAGGAATGTTTGTTGTAGAATCACTGTTATTAAAAGACAATATTGATTATTTTCCAAGTTGGCAATGTACTTTTTATTTTGTAAATTTGATTATTTTTATTTTTTCAAATATTTTTTAAATTAAATTCTAATATTTTATAAATTTCAAAAACATCTCATAAAATATGAAAATTTATAAAATTTAAATAAGCTTCTCGAGCTCCTTTTGAATCTCTTTCTTTTGGCTCTTTTTCCTTCTATTATTATTGTTGTTGTTGTAAAAATTTCCTTCTAATCCATTCGAGGGAGAGCAGTATTCTCATACATTTTTTTATGTCAATATATGATACTTGGATTTTTAAAATAAGACAAAAATAGAAATAATAAAATATAGTTTAAAACATTATCATTTAAAAGAATATAAAAATATTATATTTAACATTTTCTGAACTAAAATTTGGTAACAAACGTATTCTACCTTAGGGCTTGTTTACTTTAGTTTGCTTGGTTGGATTTATCAATTTATTTAACCTAATAAGCTAAATATTTTAGTGGACGAAGGCCCATTACCAAATTTCCAGCCCAATATGATGTGCTCTTATCCAAGGATTAGAAATTAGACTTTGAACCGGGCCTGTAAATGGGCAGAGTTATGGTTATTAATAGATCGAATTTTATTTTGAATTCAATCTAAATTTTAAAATTTTTATCTGATTAAAATATTAAAAAAATTTATATTCAAATATAAATATTCAAAATACAAAATAAGTATATTGAATATAAAATTAAGCAATCTGATCTGTTAAAAATTCAAATTCTAACTTTAATATTTTTTGTAAAATTAATACTCTTATATATAATATTAATAAAGATATTAAAATAAAAGTTATATATTATATTAACCTGATATCTATATTACTATTTATATTATATTATTAATATTAAATTTTTAACTTAAAAAATAAGAGGAATATCAATAAAGTGTCAAATATAATAACATATAATAATTCATTTATGCATTAATATAATGTGAAATAGAGATTTAATATTTAAATATTTAACTTTTGGTCTAATATATAATAAAAAAATTATTAATAATTCAAATATGACATATATTTACTTTATAAATACAATATTGTTATAAAATTCAAAAAGGAAAAAAAGAAAAAAGAAAAAAATAAATCGGGTCAAATTTTTAAATTGAATTTGGATATGGTACTAATTAACAAAAATCCTATAGAATTTTGGGTCAAATTCGAATATGACAGACCCGATCCAAATTTGATCCGTTTACAACCCTATGTAGAGTAGTACCTTACCAAGGCCCAAAATGTCATACACATTCCCATACTTATTAAAAATAATGTAATGGGTATGAGTAGAGTCTATACCCATAAATTATCCATGTACCCATACCAAAAAATTACCTATTACTTTATACTTAAATTTAATATATGAACTTGATGTTGCTTATAGAGAAAATGAGAGTTATGTTACTGGTGAGTCGACCAGGGAGGTCTGGTATTCAGGATGGTGTATAACTTTGGGGCTTAAAATCTGCAACCACAACACACGTTAAACTAGTCGAGGTGCCCCCGGCGAAGGCACTCCGACACTCAAGTTAATTCTGGTCGAAGTAGAGAGATCGAATAGAATATAGAGAATGTACAGTTTGTAGTGTATAGGACATTACCTTGAACGTGGTTGGGCCTGGAGTATTTATAGCTTTCTGTGGGCGTGATTTTACCCAAGTACGCCTATCAGGTGTATAACTTTTTCCCATGTCAGGGGGTTGGGAGTCATTCCATGTCCAGATCACGGTACTGTGTCAAGTGGCTAAATTTCCTATTTTCTGGGATGAACCGTGTCAGTAGGGCACGTCTCTGCCAAAGTTGTTGGCAGCGATTGCACCAGCTGCCACATGTCATTAGTGCAGAGGAACTCGACCTGTCAGATTGATAAACACGGCGGGGATCCGAGTGAACGCCGGAGTGCTCTTGAGGTCGATTTACGTCGACCAAACTCGAATGTTCGAACTTCTGGAGTGGTCCTGATGTCGATATGGGTCGATTGCAGACCCTACCAAGTGAGGTCGATACCAATCGATCAAACAGATTTACTGTTGGGCCTCATGGGCTGTCTCGTTTGATGTTGGGCCTACTAGATTATCCCATATCAGAACCTAAAAAATTTTTATACCAAAATTAAATTTATATTAATGATAAACTTTTTATATATAAAAATTACAAATATGTGTATGAACAGTAAGAACTAAATAATTTTATTCATTAAAAATTAAACTAAATTAATAAATTTAATATAATATATTGAGATAGAAATTTTTTTTTTAAAAAAAATCGAATAGAATAGCAATAGTTGAACATTTTTCATTAATAAAATTAATAATATTAAAATTAATCATGAAATAAATATTTTGTTTTATAAAAACAGTTAATAAAATTAATTTTGCTAATGAATAAAGTTTATTAATATAGAAATTAACTATTTTTATAAAATTAAATATAGAAACATTTTTTTAAAAACTGTTTTATGAACTATATTTTTGATTAACTGTTTTTTTAATTATATTAATTTAATTAGTGAAAAGTTTAATTATTAATTATATTAATAAAGTTTAACTATTATATTAATAAAATGGTTAATTTAATTAGCAAAAAAATTAAAATCAACCAATTTAAATTTAATGATTAAATTGAATTAAATATAAAAAAAGGTTTTTTATTTTATTTTTTGTTATCATATGCCAAATAATATTTTTAATATATATTAAGAAAATTTGTACATACATTAAAAATATAAGTCCAAATAAAATAGACTCAATGAGTCTTGGGTTAGATAGGGTAGAGTAGGGTAGGAGGGTATCATTCTTTTAGATATTTTAAGGTAGGATAAAATATGAGATATTTTTATTTGGGTATTTTACGATATGGGTAGGATATGGGTAAAGTGGTGTCCTACTCATTTACAAGTCTAAGGTAGGATAAACTATAAAGTATTTTTTTTTAGCTATTTTAAAGTATGGGCCTAAGTAAGGTGATATTTTACTCATCAATAGATCTAACTTAACAAACCAAACGACCCATAACTAAAAAGGGAGAAAAGAGAATGAGCTAAAGGAGGAAAATTCAACAAAAATAAGACATCTATGCTATGTGAAGTAATTTTTGCTATAAAATCATCGTATTTGCAAATGCTATTACAAATGGACAATCTTATTATTTTTTTTCTCCTTTGTGTTAAAAGTTTAGCATATGAAATTAATATTCCTGCCTGGTTTGCTTCTTGTGCGTCCCCTACAGCCTCTTTAATGCCTCCAATATCATTTATCAATTATTTGTGTATAGAAACCATAAATGGGTTGTCTATTTTGCTGCAACAGGAGACTGTGTGATGCTACCTACCATGCTCAGTGCCACACAGGGCTGATCCACAGGTACCTGAAACCACACCAAATAAATGTACTTGTTAAAGATATAGCTAATAATTCCCCCCCGCCCTTTTTCTTTTTTTGTTTAATCTTAAATAGTATTATTCGATAGATAAAAGCATAGGACAACTTTCTTAGTTTTTTAATAGAACATGGTTTTTTTGCCGGTAATTAATTTCAATTTTTGCGCTTTTTATTTAATAGTGAAGAGTATTTTCGATGCTTGCTTCTATTTATACAACTATTTTAAAACATTAAGACAGAATAAAAGTTGAAAGCATCATCGAGAGTTATTTTTTTAATTTATGATTTTTTTATCTATATAAAGATCCCATAAATTGTAAAATTAATGATGTCAGGGTCGAAGAGTTAGCAGGGGCAATTGCCACAAAAATTTAAGACTACATTATGCATTTAAATGTTGAAGTTTAAAATTTTATCCATTTAAAACTAATAATATTAGTTAATATATTTTACAAAATTCAATCCCATCCCCGAACTTTTTACTCCTTCCCTGCTTATCCATCGATAAATGAACTCTAAAATTCTACAATTAGTATACGTTAACAACATTATATTTATAGTACAGCAGTAGAGGTACTTGTGGCTTTATTACAAGTACGTATACGCATTTATTAGTGTTAGGTCTTCACATGCAGGCCATGCAGGTTTTACCTACGAAGCAGCAATTAGGAGCCATAGGTTTCTCTCAGCTGCTGTCCCCACCCGTTGCTATTTTTCATCGTTTGAGAACTATGTATTGCTTCCTATGTCCAGTTAAATTTATAGTTTTATTCTTTATGATCAAATGAACACGTTATAAACAATGCTAATTTGGAGGTATTCTCATCCTACATTTATATTGACACTATAATACTAAATTACTAAAAGACATCAATAATTAAGAAGAATATTCAATCATAAAAGATAAAATTTTCATCTAGCATATTGTATACACATATAACATTAAATTGCACGAAATTTTTAAATGTATTAAATACAACACACTTAATCCTTTTGCTATCAATACTTTACACAGACCTAAAAATTTAATAATCAATTATTTGGTGAATTTAATATAAGATACTCGATTTATCCACTATCACTGACTTAGGGTAGAATTATATTGCCCCTAAAATTTAATGGCCAACAGTGGAATGGAATGAGAGTTGTGATCCATTGTAAAATGACCTTAACGTGCATAGGAAAACCTTTATCATTTATGATGACAAGCATGCGTGGGTTCTTTTCATGAATGGGGAGAAAGGGACTCGAGAGAGAGACAGCCATGATCATAATTTGAGTATGACATATAAAGAGCATTTATTACCAATAAGCTGGAGAAATTGACTTACAAAGTGGCCAGCTCCAAGAATCCAGTAGAAATGCAAGTTCTTGTACGAATTGGTGAAGCCCTTTGTTAGTTTTTCATCCCCACAGTAGATTGGAGTTCTGTCCATGCCCAAGAAAGTTTTTATCCCATCCCACCTGATAAACAAATCAACATGTTAAAATAATTGTGTGATCATTGTCAATTTCTCGAGCTTTATTTTAAAGTAACAAAGTTTTGTACATTAAATTTTCATACAAAAATGTAGAATTGTGTAAATTATAAACCATTTGGGTCAAATTCATAAAATATTTTGTAAAAAATTAGCGATCAGAGGTAATCTTACTTGAGTTTTTCAACCCATGCTTCAGCTCCCTTTGTTGAGCAAATTACGTCGAGCTAGAATACAACAACCAATTTACATTAATATATTTACATAATTTTGTTCAATCGAAAACTCGACAAAAAAATTAAAGTTGAAGTCATTGTAAGAAACGATGCAAGAATTAGTACACAAATTAATTAAATTCTTACTTGACCATTATACACAGTCACATTGACTCCTTTGACGAGCAGCTCGTCAACCTAATACAAGAAACACAACAGGTGGAAAAAATGAGCAGAAGCAAGTTGGCACGTGACATGACATTAGAATTATTCAACTTACTGGTCTGGTATTTATTTTAATGTGGTGACGTCAGTAATATCAATTATTGTGGATAAAGAATTTGAGAAAACTCTATAATTATTCTATTAAATAAGAAAAAGAAAAGCTTGTCCTGGTGACACAGCACGTTTATTATCCCGGTGAAGAAACTTAGGCTTTGCTTGGTTATGTTTTTTTAGAATAATATTATTTTGAAAAAATATAATTAAATATATTTTATTTTTTTTAAAATACATATTTTTAATATATACATACATATATTATTATTATTATTATTATTTTAATATTAAAAAAATCACTCAATTTTATTTTTATCACAAAAATTCAATGAAAAAGTATTAATTTGACTGTTACAGTAAAAAATATCTCTCTTAAAATATAAATAGACATATCAAAAAATAACTTTCATATTATTTAATATTTTATTTTCCTAAAACACATAATTAAATTAAACAAAAAATATAACCAAGCATTCGGCAGGGGGTTTTTTACTGCTTCTGTGAATAGTATAAGCTAAGAGCCTTTTTTATGTCTTTCATTTTTAAATTAGGTATGTACAAACTTTAGCATGTAAGTAAAGAAACAAGGACACTTATCAATTATCATCTAGTGTAAAAGCCCAGCACACGAGAGTTATTTACTCCGTCCCCGCTCACCTTATGTTGCCCAAAATGTCATACTTGATTGTCTGCATAATTGCATTTACTTGTCTTACAGCACCAAATTTGAGAAAAAGTGTTACTTGTCTTGTTAGCTTGTCCCAATCAAATGAACCATCCATCAAAACCACCAAATTAACTACTTTACTTTAATGTGATATTTTTGGATGGACCACGTCTGTTGGATCGTATGGGAATGGATTTTTTGGGCGATCCAACGACCATGAGTAAATCGAGTGAGTTGTGTTCATTTAAAAACAACGATCCAACCTTTGAAAATAGCTTCGTGGCTGTCTTAGAATGTAATAAAATTTTTAGAGTTGCTGTCTGAAGCAAAATGCTCAAAACTTGTTACCTCATCAATTCTTGGTTTCATGAAATCTCCTTCTAGTGCAGCAAAAACAAGATCTGATTGCCCTCCCCATCTGGAAAACACGATTTATCAAGAGAAAGGAGGCGAAACTCCAAACAAGATACCATCTAAAGAGAAATAAAACTCACTCAACATCTTCTGGGATAATCTTTAGTTTGTCCTTGATCTCCCCATTCATTAGGGTATAAAGATCACCAACACCACCAGGAGTAGACCTGAAGGAATTTAGATATCCCGAGTACCGTCTCATCGCAATTTTCTGAGGAGCTGTCAAGGATACAGGATCCGTTCCTGAATCCAACAGAAAATTGTAGAAATCCTGCAGACAAATTCCGTTGTCATTATAAAATGCACTCCCAAACCTTCATTTTTATGCGGTTAACTGTTATGAAAAACAGCACACACGCGTGTGGGCACACAATCACAGTAAGAGAAGAGAGAGAGGAGAAATTAGACAAAGAACTTAACATGGTTTGACTAAATATGCCCACGTATATGGACAAGACACACAGAAAGTTTCCACTATAAAGAAGAAATAGTGTACCCTTAATTCTCCTTAAGGTTTATCCAAAAATTCATTTGGGTCAAATGGGCCCAAAATTATTCAATCCGGGTTCGTACCCCCACACTGGCCTCAATTTTCTATCCAATTCGAGTCATACCATGGATTTCCCGGGTTGGATCATTTTCAGATCCACCATATTAACATTAAAATTAGGAAAAACAGAAATTAGGGACAGGGTGAAATTTTACCACTGAATTGCTGCCGGACATTATGACTCCCTCGAGCTCGCTCCATGACTCGGTCGCCTCTACATATTTTCCGGCCTCAAGTTGCTGTTTTATCTGCTCGGCTAAACTGTTTTCTGAAAGTAAATCCATTAGCCATCCACGAAATCCTTCAAATCTATTAGGCCTTATAGCAGCAATATGCAAAGAAGGTAGACCTGTTTGATTTGGCCAGGCCATTGTTGTCCAGCCTGGAGACATCTTTCAGGAGAGGACCCCATGAAAACTGCGTAAACATTTATATAGGAAGAATTAACCACTAACAGATTTAGAAAAAGATGTACAGGCTGAAAAGATGTTCATTTACAGTTTGAATCAGAAGGAAGTATACCACAAAATCTTCTGGTGAAATCCAACTGTCCCCCAATGCAATTCCTGCAGACAGAAAACATCCACTTTTATTCAATTCAAGATTCAATTTTTTCACAGTTTTGTTCTGAAAATTGCATTAAAAAGAAAAGGGTATACCTCCAAGCTTGAGCTTTAGATTTCCAGCCTCAATTGCCTTGAGAGCTGATAATCCAAGGGTGACAGCATATTTTCCTCCATAAGACTCAGCTACTATATAAAGAGGGCTCTTTTGGAGGGTCTCATTTCTGTTGAAAACTTCAATCAAAAGTGTGGTCAAATCAGCTGCAGCCTCATCATCAGTTTTCACCAGCAGATTTGTGTCCTCCACAAAACTGTATCCAGTCCCAACTGGATTATCCTATACATAAAACCAAACAGACAATTGAAAATCAATAAGCCCAAGAAAAGTCCAAATAATGGAATGTTAAGAACACATGTAGAGAAAATGCCATTCTCACCACAAACAGAAGATCAGCTTTTCTGAGCCATGTTGAGTTTCTAGGCTTCAGATATGTGTCCAAAGGCCCAATCTCTTCAAAATTCCCAATCCCAACTCCAGAAGCACCCTGAGAATACAGCAATTCAAGAATTGCCATTCAATGTCTTATCTCGAAGCAAGAAACTGTACAAAATTACTGATCCGGATTATTCTTGTTCCTGATTTTTGAATTGAAAATTATAAAGTAAATATATACTGACAGGTCCCCCCTGAAGCCAAAGAATGATAGGCCATGGCTTGGCTGGATCTTGAGTTCTATATGGACTTCTGTAATACCACCAAAACATGTGGGCTTCTGTCCATTTGCACAAAAACACAAAAAACAAAATCAGATTACCGCAATGCATGAGATTCATAATGGAAACAGAAAGATAAAAGAGAGAGGAAAAAAGAAAAAAAAAAGAAAAAGAAGGAACCTACTGGGCCTGACTTCAACATATCCCCAGGCTTCTGATCCATCTTCTGCTCTGGCAGCATTGGCTATTGATCCACCAAGAAAAAGTGGAATGAATAATAACACAGAAACAAGAAGGGAAAAAACAACAAGGGACTTTTCCATTTCTCAAAAGCAGAGAATGGAAAAAGGAAAAGGCTGTTTGTTTGCATAAGTGCGAATGTGTAAACTGTGTCCTTTTATATGCAAATGGGGTGATGATTGGATGGTTTTCTTGAGTTCTTGTCTCTAACTCCTACAAAAATAACTAATAAATTAATAAATAAATTGGCAGGTGCCTGCAAATCAAAAAGGAGGACCAGAAATTTGACTTTACAGATGATCTTTTCATCAAAATTTTCACTCAAGAATATGTAGTTTAGGCACATCTGTCCGGATGTGCACGGAATCATAGTGATCTCCGTACCTCAAAAAGGTTAATATTGTAGTAAAATAGTGCAAAAGATTGTTCATATTGTGCAAGCTGTCTGAAATATTCTTTCTATACTCTTACCATATAATCATAATATTATTAACAATGGTATCATTCCATGTTACATCATTATTTATGTTTTGGATGCATACTAAGAAAATATTGAACACATAAGAAAATACTATTGTGTATGTATAATATGAGGATGCTAACAATTTATTGTAGCCAGACCCAACAAGAGAATTGGACTAAGCGGTTGATCGTATCTCATTTTTTCTACAATCACGGAGCCGGTTTGGTGATTTTTTTTTATTATTATATTTTCAATTTTCATTTCCATTATTTTCAAAATGTTTGATAGTAGTTAGTGAAAATAAATTGGAAATGAATTTGTATTTAGATGAATTATTGAAAAAACAATGATTTTATTAGGTTTAGTAGGTGGAGAGAGATAGAAATAATTGAATAAAGAAATAAGATATATAAATTATTGATAAATATGTTTTGAAAATAAAAATAACATTGAGTGAAAATATGTAAAAAAAAAATATATTTTATTTTTAAAATAATAAAAGACATGAAAAGGGATTTTGAAAATGAAACCAAACGAGCAACGAAATTTATTATGATCCCTTTTGTGTGTAAATTGAAAATTGTGGGTTCAACTCTTGATGAGCACTAGTGATTTTTTGTACACTTTATGTACCTGCTAAAACTTTTGTAGTGTAAATAAATAATAACATTTGTTTATTTTCTACATAATACTAATTTTTTAAATAATTTTAATATATTTATTCATATTTTATATAAATAATGATAGTGATGTATAGAGATTAGAGTGGGCGAATTGTAAATGGTAGTCAATGCATGAGCTGTAGTTATAATAAAAAAATTAAAATAAGGACAATTTAGGCTTATGATTTGAAAACACACCGAAAAGGACCTTTTCATTTCTTAACATTGTAGATAATAAGTACAATAAACATATTATTTACTTTAGAAGAAAATAAAAATAAAAGAAATGCTACTTAAATCCTAATTGGCTCAGCGCTAGTTTATTTTTGTTTTCAAAGCACCTTTTCATTTTGTCCAGAAAATGAAAATAGAAAACTATCAACTTTTTTCATAGTTTCACATATATTTTCATTTTTTAGCATATTATTCCAAACACACTATTACACCCTCTCTCCATTTTCATTTTTCATTTTCTCCTACTTATATTTGCATGATTTTTAAAACAAAACACTATATTTTCTAAAAATAATTTATTTTCAACTTTACATAATTATTATATTTTAAACACAACCTCCAAACAACATTTTATTTTTAAAAATATACTTATAACTAATTTTTTACTTTTTCTTTTTATCAAAAAATAAAAAAGCCTTCAAAAAACAAATTCAAACGCCCCTTACTTCAATTTTTATTTCAATTTTTTCATCCATATGTCCACTATTGATTCGTTTACGAATATCCAAGCATGTGCTATTTGTTGTTGCACATGAACTGTGGCATTGTAGATAGGAAAAAAAAGTACATAATTTGGATCTTCTAAAAATGGTAAATGATCATATTATATTTGCTCTCTTTTGGCAGTTACCGGTGCACCGGAAGGTAAGGTACTTGCCATTATTACATATTCCTTTCCTTCTTTCGACAGACAGCGAATTAAAGAAGCTTCTTGCAAGTGTGTTGTGTAAAGGTTAAGAGATTATGACAAGCCACCATAAATGTTTTCCTTCTTTTTATCAAATTTATTCAATTTTTAAATCTACAATTAGTAAAGAGATTATTCACCTTAATTAATATAATTATGCCAAAGATATAGTTCCGAAATAAATTAAACAGTTTTCTTTTATAACAATAATAATAATTATTAAATTATAGTAATAAATGTAACAGTAGCTAGCAATGGAGATAAGTCGTAGAAAAATGAAGATAAAAAGGCAAAAATAGAAAAAAAGAAAAGAAAAAAAGAACGAAAAAGTTGGTAAAATATTACTTCAAGAACTCAATATTCCTTTCCAGAAATCTTCTTTACCTTTTGAATTATTTTGCGAGTTGGTTACAAAAAGGGGACGGTCATATTTGTTAGATAAATGGGGCAATTTATATCATATAATATAGAAAAGGTGTAATTTGCTCAACGATACCTACTTTGACTACATTCTAATTTATAATAAAATTTTGAATTTTTTTTAAATGTTCAAAAAAATTTGACTTAATTGGCGCCTCCACATAAATGTATTCATTGACCTTTGTGCTTGTCTTCTTTCATTTCTTAAAAAAGTATAATTGGTCGGCTATTTATGATTAATTAAATCTATTTCACAGCTTTTCAAATTTAAAGTTAATTTAGTTGGAAGGGGCCATTTAATTTATAAAATGAGTTATTGCAAATCAATTTAATTTATATACACACTTATACACTTAGGAGGAAAAAAAAAGCCATCAATACTTATGTAATTCATACAAACTTAATGAAAATTTTAATTAAAGCATTAAGTAGTGATATCAAATTAGCTAAAATTTAAGAAATATTAAAGAAGTTGGATACATCACACTATTGTATCCGCTTCTTTCTCATCATTTTTGTTTTATATGTAAAATCATTACCAACTTCTCTTATGTTATATATGAATCAAAGAAGTTAGCGAGAGAAATAAAATATAAAAGTGCAAAAATCAAAATATAATGTCACGCAAGCTTATATTAGCGTAAAAAATTAATCTTTTAATATTTTTCTGATTAAAATTTAAATTCCACCAAACATAAATATCGTGGACACATTCGAGATATGTTTTGGTGTGATCCAAAGGGAAGTGTGAGAGAAACCTTGATTCACCTGGAGTCAACGAAACCAACTGGCATGGAACGACGAGCCATGCGCTGTCAAACTCTCAATTCAAACGATTGCTATAATGCATCTTATTGTTAACGTTATTACAGAAGAACAAGAGGAAAAACATTGGGTTAAAATATTATAATATTACAATATTAATATTATCTTGTATGGTCGAATGGCTGATGACCGGCTTTAATATATAATCAAATTAATGGCTTCACATACATCGTGTGTATTTGTATAATTGTATATAAGTATGTGTTTTTCTACTTTTAAAAGTACACGCGAATAATTTTAATTAATTAATTAATTTCTAATAATATGTACTGTAGTAACTGCCACGCATATGTTTTATAGTCTCTCAACCTGCTTCTACTCAGCTCATGAATTTTAGGAGTAAAATCTGCACCCTACTTGCTATGTATATGTAAAACTCAAATCCTACCACATTCTACCCACACTTAATTATAAAATTTATTAAATACTATGTACTATATAATTAATAAAATACTACAATTTAATAAGAATATCACATAATTTACTCTTAAAAGATGTATTTTTTTAGAATAAAATCAATGTAAAAAATTTAATTCAAGTCAAAGTTGTACAATAGCACAAATTAACTGAGCTAAATTAAAATAGTAAAAAAGTTAAGGATCCACAAACTACGTGCTAAATTGTGGGAAAATGATGAATACTACTGGGTATCAAGTTATGAATATAAAAGAATTACATTTAAAATTAGATAATTATATATATTTTTGTTAAAATTTTAAAAATATAGGTGGGGCGGGTTTACCATAAACCCAAACCTAACCCGTGCCCACAGATATTGATATATAAACCCATCCCACCTTATTGTAGGGTGGATTTTCTAACCATCCCCATTAAATTGAGTAGCGACAAGTGCCTACGAATCGGGTACAAAATGTCATTCCTACCCCTAAGAACCTTATAATAGGTTTACACCAATAAGATTCCATTGAGTGTGCGGCCCCATACCCCTTGGGGGGCCTTATAGTAGATTTATGCTAAGACAATTTTTTTGAAGATACAACCACATTCCCCCTAGGGATTTAGTATTAGGTTTACATGTCGATTATGTATCTCTTGGAGGCTTTATAGCAAATTTATGTCAAGAAGATTCTGTTGAGGACGCAATCACATACCCCCTGAGGTATGATGGTAGGTTTATGCACGTAGACCACATACTCATAGGGAGCTTTATAGTGGATTATATCAAACTGTTGTTCTGCTCAAATTAAAAATTAATCAAAAAGTGATATAAAAAAATCATTAAAATCATCAAAAAATAAACAAAAGATGCTTTTTCTATATGAATTCACTTGATTCAATCCTAACTGACACGACCACTAACTGACTTCCATAAATGGTATAGAGCAAAATATAGTAGTATATTTGTAAATCTAAGTTCGAGTAACGTCAGTGAAAGCAAACAAAAATGGTGAGTCGCACATATATGATTGAAAAATTAATTCACTAGTTGATATCCAAGTATCTCTTTACTATCAATGATGGACCTATACCTGGGGCTTTGGAAGCATTGCAGGAAAATAAAAGTCTCGTTCGGTTCGGTAATTGAGTTCCACCAGGCCCAGCTTTTTTTGCGGGGCCCAATTACATTGCAACAAGAAGTTGTGCAGAAGAACGGCCATTTTTTAACTTGCCCCGTTTGGTTTCATTTCCATAGCCCCCCACGCCCCCACCACCTCCTTTTTTTTCTTATTATTTTAAAAATAAAATATATTATTTTTTACATATTTTCACCTAATATTATTTTTATTTTTATTTTTAAAATATATTTTTTAATAATACGTATCTTCTCCCAATAATCTATATATCTTTACCCAATAATCTATATATATTTTCTCTCTCTCTCTCTCTCTCTCTCTCTCTCTCTCTCTCTCTCATTATTTCTATCTATTTTTACCTAAAACTTATTAAAACCAACACAATCATTACTTTTCCAACAATTCATCCAAATACAAACTCATTTTTAACAACTAATTTTTCAAATTACAGAAATAATAAAAATAGAAATTGGAAATGAAAATGAAACCAAACGAGGAGTTTTTCTATTTTTTTATTTTTGTTTTTTTTTGAATAAATAAAAGATGGAAAAGGGGTGAATGGAGCAAATCGTTTTATGCGTACAAATAGAAGCTTTTGATAGCACAAAATATCGTTATAATGACTTTGCACAACTCGTATTAGTGTTTTTCTTTTTCCTTTTATTTTCAAAGAGGATCATGATTGTTCCTTAATTGATCTTATGAAATTCGAATGTGTCATCAATTTATTTATAGAAATTAAAAACTCGTATTGGTGCCCTCAATGGCTTAGCTTGAAAATAAGCTTGACAAATTTTCCAGCGTCAAGATCAAGTTTAGCATATGATAGAAGTTTGTTACCGATGTTTTTTGGTTCAAACAGCCCATTTGATTTTATTTTCAAAGGCATTTTTAGTTTTCATATATTTTTAAAAGTTGAAAAGTTAATTATAAAATAAAAATAAAAATAAAGATGTATTTAGATGAAATGTTGAAAAGTAGTAATTAAAATAAATTATAGGATTGAAAAGAATAGTAATTTATATTTTATATGTTTAAAAATATTTATTTTTTTAAAAATATATATTTTATCAATTTGAAAATGATAGTGGATTCTTTATGTCGAATCAAATTTGAATTTAATTGATATATAATAAGAAGATAAGGTAGATTTGAAATTTTTTTAGCAAAAAATGTATACTCTATTCTGAAAAAAATTGTGATAATATATTTATTTTTAATCTTTATTTTCAAATAAAAATGAAAACAAACAAGCTGCAAATGCATATTTTAGTTCATGGAAAACAAACGAGTTGTACGCATTAATTATGATAAGAAAGAGATCAAATCAGCCACCAAGGCCTGTACATGGCTCAACAAAGTGAAACTATGCTTAAGCCACGTCCACTTGCACAAACCCTACCCTCTCCAACTTTCATTAACTGGGTGTTTGTTTATGTTTTATTTTTATTTTATGTTGTTTTAACTATTTAAAAATTAATTTTCAATAATTTATTGTTATTTTTATTTCAAAATATATTTTCTAATAACTTATATACCTTCTCCCATTAATCTATATATTTTTTCTCTTTTCTTCATTATTACTATTTCTCTCTACCTACAACTTATTAAAACTAGGATAATTATTATTTTTCTAACAATCTATTTAAATACAAATTCATTTTCAATTCATTTAGTCTAACTAATTTTTCAAAATTTAAAAATGCTGAAAATGAAATTTCAATTTGAAAACACAACCAAACATCCTATAAGGGCTTGCTTGCTTTATTGGATAAGGCTTGATTGATCCATTTTTAAGCATTATCATCTGTTTGCTTCCCATTTTTATGACCTATTATACATTTGTGGATTGACATGGTATCATGAGCCAAGCTGATTTATAAATCAAGCTAAGATGGCCTGATACATTTTTCACCTTTAGAAGTTAGGATATTTTAGACATTACAAAGTGTAATCACATAGAGTAATCTTACTAACCAAATATTTGATACTATTAAGTATGGGATATCACTAATTTCTAAAATTCAAATAGACAATAAATTATATGATTTTAGATACCATTTCTAACTTATGTATCACTAACATATTAATTTCTCATAATCCTATGTGCCCAAACAAACAAGCCCTAAGGGTAGAATAAAATTGAACAAAGAAAAGATAGAATAGAGAAGAACTAGGATAAATATAACTAGCAGAGCAAATCTAAAAAAGAATTACCATTACAAGAAACATAGCAACAATAAAAATTATCATATGATAATTTGTAATAATATTTTTATTGTTATTAAATTATTATCATAGATATATCATTAATTATCAATGATAACATCTTAAATACTATTTTTATTCCTATTTAATTTGTAAAAATCATTAAAGTGACAAGATAAAATATTTTATCACTTAATAAATATATATAATTAGTGGTAACTTTTGTATTGTTAATTACTATTTCATTATTCATTTATCATTTCTTTCATATGGCTGTTGCTAGAAACTCTAGCAAAACTGCTGAATGCAATGAGGATTTCAAAATTACAATTATAACCTTACTATTATAAGATTCATGAAAGTATTTAGAATATCTTGCTATTATACGATTAGTTGGGGTAAAATTATGATTTATCCCATCCCTAAAGGACTAGCTTGCTTATTGGGTTTTCATATGTACTCGCTAGCAGCGTGTTGATAGCATTTTTTGAAGAATCAAGGTTCAAACAAATGTACAAAGACAATTCCATTGATCCTTGATAGATAATGATGTGATAGAGATATTTAGTTTCTTGATGAGTTGTGGCTGAGAATTAATTTGAAATTATTGAGTATTAATTAAATTCGTAATTAATCGAATCAACTCGACTGTACTTAACCTCAACTCATCTAATTCGATTGCCAATTTTGCTATTATCCCACAAGATTCAATTTTATTCAACTAATGGAGTTTGGCTAACTCAACAATTATGCATGTTTGGTTCTTTTCTTTTTATATTTTAAGAATATATTATTTTTTTGTATATACAAATAGTAATGGCAATAATGATCTATTTATTTTATGTATACTTTTTCATGATATACCAATTTTAAAAATTAATATTTGATTATTTTCGAACGCAAATTAGAGGGAAATTGGAATTCAGAAATGATTTATTCCATTTTTCTTTGTTTGGAGAAATGTGTTTGTCAAAGATACATTTTACATGTTGCTTTCTGAATAAAGAAGTTATGGCATAGTTAAGATGTTGCAAAACAGTAAAGTTGACCGTTTGTGTTAATTTGATATACTGCTACTATTGTTAATTTGAATAATTTGTGATTGAATTTGACTGGACTATGAAAATGAAATAATGACCTTGATCAAGGATTAATTATCCCTTCAACCCCAAGGTTATTTCATGTATTTGAATATATTAATGAAAAAAATATTTTTTAATAATAATATTTCGCATTTAATTTTTGAAATTGATTTTGTTCATTAATTATTAAAATGTAGTCTTCATGAATAGCTTAAGTGTAACGTTACATAAAAAAGAAAAAGGAAAAGAACATGGGACTTAATTTATTATTTTCAAAAAAATAAAATTTTATTTTAGCACAAAAATATGAATGATATAATTGTATGCAGCCTTTAGAGTTAGAATCGATTATTCCTACAACCTTTTCATTGCTCAGCTATTTAAATTCATGCACTAACTTTTTCTAATTAAAGTTCTAATTAAACGTATATGTTTGTCTCAATATTATAACTTACATTTTTTCTTTTTTAGTTATGCTCAAAGCTCTCTATTAGGGACTTCCTAACAAGGACTATAATCTATATACCTCTAACATTATCATTATTATTAGTTGAGTGACATGTAGTTCTGTTGTCAGTGGCATAAGTCTCTCACATAATGTGAGAAGTCGAACCCTCAATATATACGTACGTGTGTATAAATAAAAAATATTATTATTATTATTATTATTATTATTATTATTATTATTATGTGTGTACAATTTACATGCATCAAGTGGCGTTAATAAAATAATATTTCAAGGTAGTGGATAGATACAAATACAGTTGAAATTAGTGGGGCGGTGGGGAAGGAAAACAAAACATGGTTGCTTTCTAATAGAATTCTTGGGGAAAAAAAATTCCACACCTATGCATAAATTTCTATGTCTCTGTGTGTCTGTATATAAAGCTTTGGAAATATGTTCCAAATTCAGAATGGTATCCGATGCAAATTATATGTATGCGGACAATGTAGAGAGAGATATTGACGTGATTGGTGAGGAGAGAGCAGATAAGGCCATACAGCCCGTCAGATTCGGAGGAATTGGCCTTTGCTAAAGGTACACATGCTCTCCTTTTATCTTTCTTTCTTTTTTTTTTTTTTACAGATTTTCGTTATTAGTTGGGTTTTCTTATGTTAACCTCCCAAAACAACCCAGTTCTTCCATCTACTAATGCATTACTCTCATTCTAACTCCAATTTGATTTGACTGCATCCAATTAATTAATTATACAACAAATATGATTTTACTCGTTTCCAACTCAAACAATAGTTATGTTTTAAATTTAACATTATATTTAGGTGATTGTGTCTTATAAACACGTTGAATTCAAACAATAGTTACATCTTATGATTATGTCCAAAGAAATTGCAACTTAAAGGACATTTAAGTAAATTTATAAGTTTTTCAAAATAGCTTATAATACGTGTGAGAGCTTATAAGATACTAGAAAATATTTAGTAAAAAATGTTGCAAGAATTGGATATGGAATCCTTTTTGTAAATTATTAAATAGTGAGGTTTTAATCCAAAAACGCGCCTGCATAGAAAGAGTGCTTTAGTTAAAAAATTGGTATCTATATTAGCCAAGTTCTTGATGGACTTGATCCCATGAGGCTTAGGGGTCGAGCCCATCTTGGAGTGGGCTTAGTAGGTTACTTTGACTAGTCATATTGGGTTTTTTATTAAAATTTTTACTTATATACCTCTAGGATCTTATCGGTGCACATTGGTCATTATATTTTTTTTCTTAAAAAGAAGCTTCTAACATATTAAAATAAGAAATTAAAATCTTATAAGCTCTTCTAAGAAAATAAGAAGATCCTAACTCATTCTAAGAAAATAAGAAGATCCTAACTCATTTTAAAAATGGTAACAAGCTATTTTAATCTTAATCAGTTTAATTATTAAATTGTTAAATTATCATTATTAACATTTTATGAATTTCAAAAAAAATTATTTTATTTAAATACTTTAATAATTTATTTTAAAAATAAAATCTAGTATCTTATAATTAAGTTTGAAAAACATCTTATAAAGTGTAAGAGGTTGTAAGATCTTTTAAATAATTTAGCCAAACACTTGTTTAGTTCTTACTTTATTTCAATAACAAATAATAAATGTAGTTCTATTTATTTTATAATAAATAATTTTGGAGTATGAATTTATCATAGGACAAAATAGTTTTATATAAACGTGGATAAGAGGGTGTTTGGGTGAGCTTATAAACTCCTCAAAACATTTTATAAAATGTTTGAAAGTTTATAAGATGTGAAAAAAGTGTTTGGTAAGTTTTTTTTCAAAAAAGAGTTTATAAGCTCCTAAAATAAGATGTTATGAGTTTATAAGCTTTTTTTAAAAACATAAGGAGTTCCTAACTTATTTTGAATAATTTAACAAGTTAGCTTAATTTTAATCATATTAATTGTAAAAATACTATTATTAACATATTATAAACTCCAAGATATTATTTTATTCAAACACTTTAATAATTTAATTTAAAAAAAAACTAATATCTTATAAATTTTAAAAATATTTTATGAGATATAAAAGCTTATAAAATCGTTTAAATAAAATTAACCAAACACCCTCCAAATCAATTAGGTATGGTAGAATTTTGCGAGGAAGATATCTAAGGCATCTAATTTAATTAGTCATTGGATGGCGCCACTTGTTGGACATTGCAATCTCTAGATTAGATTAATTGCTGAAAGAAACAAAACGACGAATTCAAAGTCAGCCTATTTATGATAATTTATTATTGGCTTTCAAAGACAAAATTTATGATCAAATTTCGCTTTGATATGCGTGTATTCCATATTAATATATAGTCCTCGTAATTATAATTTTCTTTTAGTATCTGATGTGGACGCATTCTTTTATGAATAAGTGGGGAGAAGAAATAGAATAACAACAAAATAATGCTTAGTCCATTAGAATTTGTTTGCTTGCCCTATTGTTGCAAGTAAATTAGGACATAAGTGATCACATCAAATCGGGTATGCTAACTTACAAAATTATGACTATTGATATTTATTATTTACTATCTTTCAAGATGAAAAACTCATAAATATTAATAAAGCACTACTCCATAAAACAAAAAATGAATTACAACAAAATTAAATAAATAGAGGCAACACATTTCAGAAAAGTCAACAGTACAATGTATACAGGCAATTTAATATTAACTGTTTTTGTAAATTAAAGTTTTGTCATATTTTTTGAGGTTTATGTAATAAGACACATATTAAAATAATCATAAATGATAGTAAATAATCCATATTATTTTTATTACTTTATATAGAGATAATATTTAAAATGAATTTCATATATTTTTTGTGGTTGCGTTTGTGGAGACTGCTTGTTGAATTCTTTCACGCACACATGTGTGTGTTGAAAATATATTTCAAAATTATAAAGATAAAAAAAAAATTCCCAAAAATCCTCCATTCATC
>JACGDI010000426.1:232035-244296 GCA_014898725.1 Jacaranda copaia | reverse complement strand
AAAATTCAACAATTTTATCATCGATTTTGGTTAGTGTTGAGAGATGCATGGTCTTTCCAAAGCGCATTTAATAGTTTATGATCATAGGAAATAATTTGTTTTCACAACTTTGTAGACTGTATAGTCAATTTTTATTATTTTATGGCCAACTTATTGATCGACTACTGGGTTAATTATATAGTTAGGGCTAAAAAGCTTTAAGTTGGTAACATGGAGCTGTTTTGAGTTGATTGCATAGTCGATTGAGATTGGTTTTTTTGTTATGAAGTTGCTTTTCTATCGACTATGAGGTCGACTTAAAACTTGAGTAGTAATGTGAAACTGCTTGTTCGTCGATTATGGGGTTGACTTGAAACTTGAGTGGTAGCATGAAGCTACTTGTTCGTCGACTATGAGGTCGACTTGAAGCTTGGAGTGGTGCGAGGTTATACGACTTTGATAATGCAAACAAATTATAGCAGTATTGCTGAAACTTTATTTATATCACAGAATATGAGGATGATTACAATGTGCTTTCATATGTAGAATTTTTTTAGGTTGATGGTGTTCCATGGGCGATGGAGCTCATCCCCATCTATATTAGCAAGTCAGTAAACATAATGCTTTGATACCTTCACCACGATATAAGGTTCTTCCCATTTCGGGTTGAGCTTGCCAACATTCTTAAACACTTCTACCTTTTTGAAAATGAGGTGTTTGATCTTAAAATGATGCAGCTTAATCCCTTTGTTATAGTTCTCTACCATCTTCAACCTATAGCGCTACATGGTGTTGTAAGCCTCTTACCTTCGCTCATCGATAGTCTCGAGGTCGAGCTTTCTTTCTGCTATGTTCCTGAGTAAGTAGAAGTGGATGACCTTAGTTGTATGCTAAATGAGTTCTGAGGGGATGACCACTTCAGACCCATAGACCAGCTTATAAGGGCTATGACTTATAGCTGTATAGAGGGTTGTCTTGTATGCCTATAATACTCCTAGGAGGTTGTCTACCTAGCTCAACCTAGTATTTTGTATCCTAGCTTTCAAATGGTCAAGGATTGTTCTGTTTATCACCTCTGTCTAGCCGTTCGATTGAGGATTACCTATTGAAGTAAAGTGCTGGGTGATTCCCGAGGCTTCGCACCAACTTTTGGTACTTCTACTCTAGAATTGAGTCCCATTGTCTGAAATAAGGATCTTAAGTAGGCCAAAATGACATATGATATTTTTTCAGATGAAACTCTTGATAGCTTTGCCGATTATCTTTAGGACAACCTTGGCCTCAATCCACTTGGTAAAAAGTTTGATTGCCATGATTATGAACTTTTGTTGACCTATTAACTTCGACAACGAGCCCCAAATATCGATCCCACATTGGTCGAATGGCCAAGATATTTGAACATTGACCATGGGCGTGGCGAGTTAATGTGGTAGGTTTAAATGAACTTGGCATGATGTACATTTTCAAGTAAAATCTATAAAGTCTTTGAGTAATGTCCGCCTAAAGTATTTATACCTGATTATTTTATGTGTAAGGGATCTTCCACTGGAACGGTTCCCACACATACCTACATGGATATCTTGCAATACTTCATAAGTCTAGTAGGGATTTAGGCACCTCAGGGTCAGTCTGGAGATTGACCTCTTATATAATTGGCCATGCTCGTATAATGCAAACTTGGTAGCTTGTCTTCAAAGGCGTTATGCCTCATTTTTATCTTCGAGGATTGTGCCATGACTCAAATAGAGTTTTATAGAATCCTGCCATTAAGGGATTGTTTTCTCAATGCTTCATACCAAAGTTTCCTTGAGTGGGTCAATCGACGGCTTATTGGCAACCAAAAATTTTATTATCCTATCTCTTGTGCCCCTGGTAGAGCTAGTAAATTTGGACAGGGCATCCACACGCTCGTTCTCAAATCGAGGCACCTGACTGAGGGTAAACGTTTTGAATAATTATTGCAATTTAATAACTTTGGCCAGGTACTGACTTATCATTGAATCTTTAGCCTCAAAATTTCCCTCAACCTATTCTGCTATCAGTTGGGAGTTTGTGATCGCAACCAGGTGCTTGACACCTTAGTCAAGTGCTATCTTTATCCTGGTGAGGAAAGCCTTATATTCTGCCTCATTATTAGTAACTATGTAGTTGAGTTTGATCGCAAAATTATACTTCTCTACTGCTGGGGAATTGAGAGCCATTTCTCCTCTTCCTCCGAATGTGGTCGAAGATCCATCAACATGTAATGTTCAAGTGAGAAGGGCTTCGTTGTTTTTTTCAGATAGGTTGACTTGTTTGGTGATGAAATCTGCCAAGACCTACGCCTTAATGGCTGTTCTCGGCTGAAAGGTAATATCAAACTTTCCCAATTCAATGGTCCATTTAGTTAACCTCCTAGAGGTATCTGGCTTCGACAGCACCTCCTTTAATGGCTGGTTGGTTAGCATTATCATGGCATGAGACTGGAAATATGGATGTAGCCTTTAAGTTGCGGTGACTAGTGCCAATGCAAATTGCTCGATCTCCAAGTAGTTATACTCTGATCCTTGGAGTGACTTATTGCGATAAGAAATTGGTCGATGGCTTTCATCTCTGGTCGAGACCAAGACTGAGTCAATCAATGCTTTTGAAATAACTAAATATATATGAAGGACCTCTCTGAGTTCAGGTTTTTGCAAACATCAGGGGTGAGGACAAATACTGTTTAACTCAACCAGCGTTTGATCACACTATTCATTCTATTAGAAATCCAACTTCTTGGCATTTCTTAGAATTTTGAAGAAAGATAGGTTTTTATCTACCAATCAAGTGACAAATCTCCTAAGAGTAATGATCTTTCCAACTAGCCATTGTACTTCTCTAACTGTTTGAGGAGAAGAGATGTCTAGAACGGCTTGATCTTCTACAGATTGGTCTCAATGCCCACTGACTAACCATATAGCCCAAAACGTTTCTTCCTCGAACCCCAAACATACACTTATTTGAATTCAACTTTAGACTAAATGCTCTTAATATTGCAAAAGTGTGATTGAGGTCGAGCGAATGGTCCTCAATCTTTTCCATTTTCACAATCATGTCATCAACATACACCTCAATCAACTTGCCTATCTCATTCTTGAACATAAAGTTGACTAATCTCTAGTAGGTTGCCCCAACATTTTTAAGTCCAAAAGGCATAATTAAAAAGCAATAAACTCCATTGAGAACCACAAATGAAGTTTTATCCCTATCTTCGGGAATCATGAATATTTGATGATGGCCTTAAAATGCATCCATTATACTTAATAACTCGCAACCAGCAACAGAATCTACTAGTAAATCTATTTGAGGTAGGGGTAAAGATCTTTAGTGCAAGTTTTATTCAAATCTGTGAAATCGTTAAATATGAGCCATTGTCCCTTATTATTCGAGACGAGTACAATATTACAAAGTTAAGATGGATATTAAATTTCTAATGTATAAGTTGTATCTAAGAGTTTCTTGGTTTTCTCTTTGATGATCTAGGTCTTTTCAGCATTAAATGTCCTCGTCTTCTACTTGACCGGCTTGTATGAGGGGTCAACATTGAGGCGGTGCATGATCATACTGGAGTCGGTTGCTTGAATGTCAGATGCTTTCCAAACACATATGTTAATATTTCTCCTTAGAAAACTAACCATAAGACACTCCAAGTGAGGGCCTATGTCTATGCCAATTTGAGTTATTTTGTCGGGGTTCCCTTGCTCTAGCTTGACTTTTTTAAACTCCTCGATGGGATCCACTCGAATATCCTTCAATTTTCTCTTTTGATTAGCTTGGGTCTCCTTGGGTTTTGCTATAAAGGCATTCCCTAAGGCCTTCAATTGTGGTCGAGTCTTCTACTCACTTGACTCGAATGAAATATTATAACATCGCCAAGTTTCCTTGATGTTACACAACAATTTGCCTGTGCTAGCTGGGATCTAAAATTTGATCTTTATATGATAGATTGAGATAATAGCACAAAAATTATTGAGAGCTAGTCGACCAATTATGACATTATAAGTAAATGGGGCGTCGACCACCATATAATTCACCATCAAAGTCCTTCTTCGGGGCGTCTCCCCAAATAACATCGAGAGATTGATAGACCCTTCCAGAATCATTTCTGACCCTGCAAACCCAACTAGAGAGGTACGCACGGGTTTAAACTTCAGTTTCCCTAAGTTCATTCTTTTTAGGGTAGAGAGAAAAATGATGTTGGCTAAGCTTCTATTATCGACTAGAACCTTTCTCACTTTACAGTTGACAATCTCCATGGAGATTACCATGGGACAATCAGTTTTATGATTGATATTCTTTCCTTCGAGATGGGCTAAGTTGTTATCAGCAAAAGAGATGGTCTCTGCACTCGTTGATAGATGAAATGTCATTTTGACGGGTAAGGCTTTGGTCGACTTCAGCCTCCTCTGAGTCTGCCCCATCGCTAATTTTGAGTCCCCCCTAGTGGGACCTCTCACGATCATGTCAATTACTTCTCAAATGGGCGGGCAATCTTCTTAGGCGGGGTTCCTTCCTTTGTCCTCCCTCTTCAGGCTAACCTACCTTTCTTTATGGGGTGTCTGATCGATTTTTCCCCTTTCAACTTGTGTATTAACGGTTATCTATTTTTTGAGATGGCCATGTCTGATAAGCCTCTTAATTTTATTTTGTAGATTGAAGCATTCATCTGTGTCATGCCCCTTTTGTTTATGAAAGTGGCAATATTTTTTTAATTTTTTCATTGCTTCAATCTTCGTCAGCTTCATTTATTTCTTAAGGAGATTGTCATGCTGAATGAAAAACAGGGGCTCTTTCATTGTAATATTTAATGGGGTGTAGTCGTGGAAGCACTTTATTAGAGATCGACCTTTTTCTCTGTGTTTTTTTATCATCTCTCTCCTTATTTTTCTTTTTGTCGACCTCAGAGTTTTTGAACTTCAACTTGTTTATCTCCTTTTCGGTCATATATCTCTCCGCTAGGTTGAGCAATTCCTCCATCGACCTCAGGCGCTCACACACCAAAGCATTAGCACATTTCTTGTGCTTGAGTTCCAAGAACAGTACGTCGATTAGAAACTCAATCTTGGGGTTGTCTATTTTCAGGACTTTCATGTTGGATCTCGTAAAGAAGTTATGGAATGACTCCCCATTATTTTGCTTAACAGTGTGGAGGTGAGTATGGGGGAGTTTTTCTTTTCTTTGACTGGCGAATTGGTGCAGAAATTTGTCACGAGTTGACCAGAGGAGTATATCAATGAGGGCTCGAGCTTAACAAACCAATCAAGCGCTATGCCATCGAATGTAGTCACTAACATTTTGGCATGGATATATTCGTTGTGCCCTTACAGCTGTATCATATGCTCAGATTGCATCAAGTGTTCATTGGGGTCAGTTGAGCTATCGTACCTTGGAATTCTAGTCAGGACCTTGGCATCGATAATCTTTTGAAGGAAAGAGGAGCCTTTCTCTCGATGAAACCTTTAGGGGCCTTTTGGGTTGGGCAATCTATCAGTGTTTCTTCTCGAGATCTCGTCGAAGTGTCTGTTTAGTTGTGGCACTTGGTGGGAAGCTTTTTCCTACTCTTCCCAATCAACTTGGATAATTTTTGATCAAAATAAGACCTCATGCACTCGATCCTATCTCGTTGCTGGGCTTGAATAAGTCGGGCTGCACGATCTACGAATTCATCCACTTCTTTGCATTGGTCGTATTTGGAACGTTCAAACCTATGCACTGCTAGGCTCGATTAGGTCAAATGTGGTGGTCCACAGAGTCAACAATTTTCTCCCTTAGCTCTGGTTGCCCCCTCTTTCCCTATGGGCATTTTAGGCTCGCATCTCGTCTGGCTGGTGGCTGCCTAGACTCCTGGAGACCATAACTGGCCTGGGGGGACCTCTTCTCTGGTGGAGGCGGTTGTGGTGTTGCGCTGCCAGTGGGGGCTAGTACGGTGGTATGCCTGTTTAATGTGGTAGAAGATTGAGCAGAGATCTGTTCACTTATCAACTACATCAACTGAGGCATGGTCAACGTAACAACTTGCTCAGAGGGGTGTTGGGACTTGGAGCATGTGAACCTTACTGGGGTGAAGGGGGTATGCTAACCTGAGGTTGAAAGTCGTATTTAGTGAATAGAGTAGTGTTTGTGCCGATTCGACCAGAGAGGTCGAATGATCTAACAATGATATTCTTCGAGGTCTAAGATCTGCAATCAACAGCAAATGTTAAACTAGCCGAGATGCCCCTAGCTAAGGTAATCTGACGCTCAAGTTAGTACTGGTCGAATTGAGGTAATCGAACAGCAAAGTAAGAGCATATAGTGTATATGGCATTACTTGGGGGATGGCTAGCAGTGAGATATTTATAGCCTTCTCCTAGTCGGTGATGTATCTAAGATGCCCTATCAAGTGTAGAGGACTTTTATCCTTACTTGGAGATTATTAGTCATTTTCAATCCTGGTACTATTTCAATGGCATCATCTCTTGCTTTCCAGAGTGAATAGTACTCTAAGGGTGTACCTCCCTATCAGAGTTGGTGGCAAAGGCTGTATTGGGTAGCATGCGCCATTAGTGTAGAGGCACATTACTTGTCAGAGCATTAAATACGGCAAGGATATGAGTCAGCGTCGAAGTGAGAACTCTAGTCGACAATCATTGAACAGACAAGACGGTCGACCAGAGGGATGATTAAACGAACCAAGTGGCTTAAAGCTTCTCATTGAGGGCGGTTGAGAACAATCTATTCGACCAGGTGGTTGTGGTTAAGTGATCCAGTCTACTCAGGTCTAGAAGCGATGTTGGACTGTGCATGTTAAGTGGGCCTATGGGCTCTCTTTAAGGTCGATAGGTTATTGAATTGAGTCTGTTGGGCTATCCCATATCAATAGTAATTAATAATATAAAATTAAGTTGCAAAGTGCGGCAATATTCACATACATTTGTTCCTTGTAAAGAGAAATCCACTATATACATGTATATATTTCTTAATAAATTATACGAAAATTGTATAGAAAAATTGAGAAGAATCTTACGAAATTGATGGCAATGTTTGAGAGTATTTCCCAAAATGAAATTGATATGGGGAAACACGGCCAAACATGTGGCCTATTTTTTTTAATTTCTCCATAATTAATATTTCCAAAAGCCCCTATCCTTCCATTAAAATAACCAAAAACCCTCTTCATTTTCCATTCTCTCTCTCTCTCTCTCTCTCTCTCTCTCTCTCTCATTACATATTTATATATACATCGTATATATTTTATTGTTATTCTTACGATTAAAAAAATCATTCAAATATATTTTCACCCTTAAACACCAACATAAAATATTGATTTAACTGCTATAATATAAAATATCGCTCCTAAAACATAAACATGCATACCAAAACTCTCCAAACCTATTTTTGAACTATTTCCCAAAATATAACCTAAAATCCATTACATTTTCCAACACAATTTTTATATTTTCTAATAATTCTTTTAACATTCATTCTTTCAAAATACATAATAAATACATAATAAAATCACACAAAAAACACAATCCAACATTCCCTTTATTTGGAGAAAGAGTAAATGATGCATATAACCAAGCCCAAACTTAGAGCCCAAACAAATTTTGGATCCGAACCTAGGCCAATAAAACCTTGAGGCTAGAAATGGGCCATGCCGTTACAAGAGCAACTGCTGGACACCTAGTCCAAAATGGTAAAATTCTTTACCATTCACTTTTTAACCACGTAGCAGTAATGGGATAATCATTCGACACGTGTCCGGCAACGTGGTCGTCCCTGAAACCGTCACCACTTTGCTTTTAAAATTCAAAGAACAACGGTAGCATTTCGTTTTATCGGCAAAAAGCCAGAAACTTTTCAAAAAAAGAGGGAAACTTCCAGTTGGTTTGGGCCGAAATAAATACGGTTTTAGAAGTCCGAAGAGTGAAGGATAAAATGGCACCGAAAAGGCGGCAGGGGAGGGCGGTGAAGACGGTGGTGACGGCGAAGAAAGTGGTGGAGGAAACCGTCAAAGTGGTGGTTACTCCAGAAGGGGAAGAGAATGAGAAAGTGGAGGTGGTTTCTTCTTCCACCAAAGAGAATGAGAATGTGGAGATTTTAACTTCTTCTCCGGAAAAAGAGCCAGTCTTGAAAACCATTCCAGTTCAAGAAAAAGCACAGGAAGAAAAACACCCACAACCAGACGAAGACGAAACCCAACCGGCATCGGAGCCCGAAACCGCTCCCACACCGCCGCAAAAAGAAGCGCCACCGCCAAAACCGGTGGAGCCAGAAACCCCACAAGAGAAAGCGGAGGAAAAGAAGGGAACCAGGAAAAGGAAAGCCCAAGAACAAGTGAAATTGGATGGAGAGGAAAAGGCTGATCTAAAAGCAAGTGGAAAAAGGCGCAGGAAGAGAGGGGGCGTCAGCGACGGCGGCGGCAGCCAGGGGTACAAGAGGTATTTGTTTAAGGTGATGAAGCAGGTACATCCGGACATGGGAATCTCTTCCAAGGCCATGACGATAATCAACAATTTGATGTCGGATATGTTCGAGAGGATAGCGGAGGAGGCGGCGCGGCTGCAGAAGTACACGGGACGGAGGACGTTGTCGTCGAGGGAGATACAGGGGGCGGTGAAGCTGGTGCTGCCGGGGGAGCTGGGAAAGCACGCCATTGCTGAAGGCACCAAAGCTGTTAGCAATTACGTTTCATATGCTTCTGGTGGGCGGGCAAAAACATAGCCGTTTTTCAAATAAATTTCATTTCGGGTACTTGTCTGGAATGTTGTACAATATTTTGGGCTGGGTAGATCATGTGATATGTTGGGGGATTGAGGTTTGAGTCCAACAACGCACATGTTCCTTCATTTTTATTTTTATCCGTTTGCCGTATGTTGGATGCGGGGGCCTCCGGTTTATGCGGGCAGTTGGTAGTTATTAGCCATGTAAAAAGAATGTAGTTTTAGTTCCTCGAGTGCTGATGTAGATTTATTTTCAATTATTTGGTTATTGCGTGGCATGGTTGATTCCGTTACTTCACACGACGGCACTGATCTCATGACAATCAATACAAATTCTGGAGTGCTAGGTCTTTAGAAAGAGAAGGGGGGAAAACAGAATAAAGTGACTGATGCAAACAGGAACGGTTTGGATGGAACAACAGTGGCGTGGTTGATTCCGTTGGTTCACATGACGGCACTGATCTTTTGAAAATCAATACAAATTCTGGAGTGCTAGATCTTAGAGAGAGAAGGGAAAAAAAAAAAAAAGAATTAAGTGACTGATGCAAACAGGAACGGTTAAGATGGAATAACAGGAAACGTAGCAGCATGGTCCAAGCCTCACTCTGGACCTTCTGTTTTATTTCTATTGGAATCTATATATTAAATAAAATAGAAGATGAAATATTAAAATAAATAAATAATTCAAACTGAATCAAATACTGTGGACTCCACAAAAATATGTATAATATTTTTTCTACAGGAATTTGTTTATCATACCTCTTTGAAGTTCGAAGTATCGCATTGCTATTTATATTTTAGAGTTATGGAACTCTTGGGTTGTTTCCTTCCTACGACTCGTAGATGCCTCTACTATTTTGTTTTGTATTTTGTATTTTATATTTTTTTTATTTTTTATTTCAATTTATTGTGTTTATATCAATTTGTGAAGTGTATTTGAGTTTTAATTAATTATTTTTATAAAAAATATATACTATGTGTATTATATCTATTATCTATTACTATATAAAAAGGAAGGTATTTTTGTGCCTAAAATGGAAGTTATGATACCAAATTTCAATATCCCAAATTTACCCTTGTCCTTATTCAATATTTGATAAATATTTATATATATATATAAATAATCAGCATTTATTTAATAACATCCATTATTTACTTATTTTAATTAATTTTAAATTTTTTCTTTAATCCATTAATGAATTAAAAGTGAGTACTATCTTCATAATTATACAAATTATAAGTATGTTTTTGTGATGTATGTTAATTTTTAATATAATAAATGTAAAAATATATATACATAATTACTCAAAAATATTTTATGCACGCAAAAAATGCTTGCAAATGACTGCTAGTATTAATAAAATGAAATATGAAATAAAAAAAAGAATAGAATAAAAAATTTAAACTGCTATTATTTTCGCAATTAATCTATCCCATTGATTTCAAGATTATTTTGCGGGTATTTATTACTCCTTCCTCCTCAACTCGGCACACGTGGGGGAGGTTGTCGGGGCTCTTCATTGGAACTCGAATCAGCTTTGGAGTTCCTTCAGCTGTAAATATTCTCTTCTAACTAAATTAGTTTAGATGGTTAGCTTTATTTGTAAAGTTAGTTCCTTGGTCGGTTTGTTAGGCAAATAGGGAAAGCTCCTATAAATGGCCTGTTCTGCTCATTCATAATCATAACATAATAATAATAATAATAATAATGATACAGAATTTTCTCAATTCTATAGTCAGCTTGTATATGCTCCCCATCTTCTTAACACGCCACCACTGTTTTCTGATTTCTTCATCTCCGTAGATCCTGCGGTCCTGTGTTCCCATCGTAGCTTCTCCTTCCATTGAGTCTCTCCGTCCACCCAACTATTCAGCATCCAATGGCGACTCTGCCGTTAAGGACTCATTCAGTCCGTACTTTCTCCACCACTCCAACAATTGAGGCATTGTTTTGGTCTTACAAGTGATTGTAAAAAGGATTGAAATTAAGGTTGTTGCAAAATTAGGATGAGAAAAAGGAAGATAAGGCTTGCCCGACAATATCACAACATGCTTGCGTGGTTCTTGGTTGGTATAGCTGTGTGCCTCACCATGTGCCGCGTATGTACTAATAAAGAAAAAACTACAAAAATAAAACTATGAGTAAAATTATTTTGAAAAGGGGATTGAAATTCAAAAACCAGCGAAAATAATGATTAATTTTAAGAAGCAGAACAATAAGGAGTAACAAAACATAAATACATAAAACTAAATCATCAATAAACCAATATGAACAGTCAAGAATTTTAATTCCAGATATGTGTGATTGTATATTATTTTATGTCAATTTATTAAATAATATATGATGTTAGTTACTAGTGTTATTTAATAATATAATTTTATTTTACTTAAAAAGGATAGTAAATAAACATTAATGATTGCTTCTTCCTCTTCATATTTAAATTTTTTAAAAAATATTTTACTCAATACACATATATTATATTCATATATATCATCTTATCCATATCCATAAAAGATTTAATTCGCTGCAGCCTGGATGCTGCATGCTTCTGTGTTTCTTCAGATGTTTGTTGGCGTTTTGAATGAACGCCGGTCCATGCTATATAGTATGATGTTCCTAAATTGATAGCTCGGGATAAATCTGTCCTATAACCCGTCGGCGTTACGCAGCAGTTCTATGTAATCAAACATGACCCAACAGTCATCATAACGGACTCATCAGTACCGTACTCTACAGGTGCTCCACGTGGCATACAATCAATTAGTTTGGTATTTATGTTGGTAGCTTATAAAAGTTAAGATATTTTCAATAATGATAATTTAGAAGTACTAATTTTTATCATAAATGTTATATTTCTTTAATGAATTATGATTGCCTGATTGATCAAGTTAAATGTAAGTTGACGAGAGCTCTTTCAAAACCTGCGATTGAATTGAAGAGATAAAAATCAAATAGATACCTCACAAGTTGAATAGATTCAAAATTATAATTAAAATTTATTTCTTAAAAGTATAGGCATGACTAGGGTCACTAAAGGGCGTGATCTAATGAAAAATCCAGTACCCAAATCAATAATTAATAAAAATTTCAAACTTTTTAAATAATTTTTGTCAAATACTGTCTTAGTCTTGACCAAGCTCTTTATATATATATGTGTGTGTCTTGTGTATATATATTGATGCCAAAAAGAATAATTTTTCAGAGCACCAATTGAAAGTAAAAAAGTAATCTTGTATTTTTTTTTATGATCTCTCTCCTCCACAATTTTTACAAAGGCTTTTATATGACTAAAAGTCCCATTAACTGGAATCATAACCGCCCACTAATCCACTAATTATTGGCATACAACTGAATCAATGAAATAAAACCACGTGTGGCCCATGTCTCTCCTTTTCTAGATAAGATGCAGCTCAACTCTTCCCTTGGGTGTAGCTCGGCTTCCCTGAGTGAAGCTTGGCTACCTTGAGTGTAGCTTGGCTACTGTAGTGAAGCTCGGCTACTTTAAGTGCAGCTCGACTACTATAGTGAAGCTTGGCTTCCTTGAGTGCAGCTCGG
>JACGDI010000426.1:209049-229831 GCA_014898725.1 Jacaranda copaia | reverse complement strand
ATTTGGCATTCGCCATCTTCACTTGGACATTTTTCTATTGTATTTAGATCAGCCGAGCTGATTTTAGTTTGGTGTTTGTCATCTTCTCTTGGACTTTTGTCCATTGTATTTAGATCAGCCAAGCTTTTTTCAGTTTGGCATTCACTATCTTTACTTGGACATTCGTCTATTGTTTAGCTCATCCGAGCTGATGCTTAGCATTGCAGAAAGAACAAATGACTGAACTTCAAAATAACTTTACAAGAAATCAAAACTACTCAGGACTATACTTCAATAAAAATAAGTGCCGACGTAAGACAGAACTAGCAATGTAGATTTCAACAAAAAGAAATTACGTGTAAAAATGCCAAAGATTCTGTACGTTCCAAGGCCCAACTATCTTCTTTCCTTTCAACATCTCTAGCTTATATGCTCTTTCAGCACTATGGTCACCTTATAAGGTCCTTCCCAATTTGGTCCCAACTTTTCAACATTTCCTAATGCATCAATTCTCCTTAGTACCAAATCTCCTACTTGAAAGCTACAAGACTTAATCCTTCTATTGAAAGTTGTTTGCATCCTTTGCTTAGACTTGGCCATCCTGAGGCAAGCATTTTCTCTCTTCTCTTTTACCATGTCCAAAGAAACCTTAGGTAGCTTATCATTTTCCTCAAGATCATATAACGATACTCAATGAGACCCTATCCCGATTTCTACTAGGATCAAAATGTCCATGCCATAAACCATACTGAATGGTGTTTCATCTGTGGCCTATTTTAGTAGGATCTTCCCTCCTTCCCTTTCTTTTTCCCCTAAACTCCTTTTTTGCTTCACAATCCTCTTCTATGTAAATATACTTTTCTACCCGTCATAAGAGCTTATCATAACCATATACAAGTCTATCTTCTGCTCAAAGACATGAAGAAAGGGCCAAGATGGAGCCCTTGAACAAATGCACAGCTTAACAACTCAGGAGTACCTAATGGGACCTTTAGAGCAGCTGTAGTGAATTGCCTAAAAAAACTTAAGCTTTCACTCTTTCCCTGCCAAAATGAGAGTAAGCTCTGTGCACTCCGTTAATACTGCTTGTTACTATTGAAATAGTGTAGAAACTTTTGGGTGAATTCATTGAATGTATAAATGGATCGAGATGGAAATTCCCCAAACCACCTCTGAGCAACTCCTCCCAGAGTAGTAAGAAAAGTTCTATACTTCACTTCATCTAAGAATTGATATAACAGACTTATGATTCTTTAGGAAGCGATCCTGCAGTATAACTTCAACAAAAGGCGAAGCCTTAACCTCTTCCCCCACTTTTCCCTCCATCTTCTTTCTCATCTTAACCAACTCCCTTCTCATTTCCTCCATCTCCATTACCAAGTTTACTTGGGGCATATATTTCCTTTCCAACCCATGCTTCACCGACACCTAACTTTCCACTGTCGCTTCTACATCCCCAGCCATATGGGTGCGGATCCTCATGTTTGTCTCCCTAGGCAAACTGCAAATACACCCTATCTTTACTGGCTTATCCAATACTCCCTTCTTTAGTGCCACCGTTGCCTTCTACCCTCTCCCCATAAACAACCCTGGATTATTGGGGAAAGGCGGTCCAACTATTACCGTTCCTTGCGCAACTGCTTTGAAAATAAAGGTTGTCCTGGGACTTTAAGCGGTGGTTCCACCTACAGGCATAGGTGCCACCAACATGGCTATCACCCTTACCGGAGGCATAGGGTTAACCAACCCCGAGGTAGGGGTAAAAAGTACTCAACTAGGAGATGGAATAGTAGGTGCAACTTTCGATAAATATGGAATGACCATAGGGCTTGGCGGCATTAGCAGGGGTGTTGCATGTATTGTTCAGGTAGATTGAGTAGAAGCAATGATACCAAGCGTCAACCATAAGAAGTTGGCCAACTGCTCAATGGTCATTTGTCCCACCATCAGAGGTACTGGGGTGGTTACTCCTCTTGTAACAACCATTTATGCCGCAGGCAATAGAGTTGGGGCTGTGGCAGCTATGGTTGTCTGCTTACTCAGTGTCGTCATCCTCATACCGTCTCTATATTATCTCTAGAATCTATCATTTCCTCACATCTTAACTCTTAATCTATTTCCCACAGACAGCGCCAAATTGATGTCAAAAAGAATAATTTTTCAGAGCACCAAGGAAAAAAGTAATCTTGTATTTTTTTTTTTATGATCTCTCTTCTCCATAATTTTTACAAAGGCTTTTATATGACTAAAAGTCCCACTAACTATGATCATAACCGCCTACTAATCCACTAATTATTGGCATACAACTGAATTAATAAAATGAAACTACGTGTGGCCCATGTCTCTCTTTTTCTAGATAAGATGCAGCTCAACTCTTTCTTTGGGTGTAGCTCGGCTTCCCTGAGTGAAGCTTGGCTACCTTGAGTGTAGCTTAGCTATTGTAGTGAAGCTTGGCTACCTTGAGTGCAGCTCAACTACTATAGTGAAGCTTGGCTTCCTTGAGTGTAGCTCGACTACCTTGAGTGCAGCTTTACTTCCCTAAGTACAGCTTGGTTACTGTGGCAAATCTTGGCTACCTTGAGTGCAGCTCGGCTACTACAGTGAAGCTCAACTACCTTGAGTGCAGCTTTGCTTTCCTGAGTGCAGTTCGGTTACTGTAGTGAATCTCGACTACCTTGAGTGCAGCTCAGCTCCCTTGAGTACAGCTCGACTACTGTAGTGCGGCTTGCCTTTCTTGAGTGCAGCTCGACTGCTGTAGTGAAGCTCGATTACCCTGAGTGCAGCTTGGTTACTGTAGTGAATCTTGGCTACCTTGAGTGCAGCTCAACTTCCTTGAGTACAGCTCGGCTAATTTAATTTATCTCGGCCCATCATAGAAGGTCTCAGTTGGGCTAAAGCTTGGATCTTCTCTTTAGCTCGAAATATTACATCCATATCATATACAGATCCCGACAAATTTACTTTTTAAAATACGAATAGAAGATTCCATCAAAACGTGTAGGTCCTTTGCTCCTTTTTTGTTTGATTTTTTAATATATCAAATGTTATATCAGCATATTGGACAGTACGTATACTAATTTTTTAAAACGTCAATGCACATAATGAATTTTTGAACGATTGCAAGTTGTGTGGTACTTCACGTGCACATCCCTTTCATAAATAATGGTTTATCAGATATTTTGTCCCTATAAATTACTTGAAAAATTATTTAATTTCTTTTAATTCTCTTGTAGTTTTCTAATTAGTGAACGATGTTGGTGTGCTTGGGTATACTTCGACGCAAAACGCTATCTTGATATATGTAGAGATGGCGACGTGCGATTTGTTCAGACATGCTCTCCAACAGCTAAATGGCTCCTGGTTTTGGATTTTCCCAGACTAAAGCCACTACAAACGGTATCCATCAATGCTCACTTGATGTCACGCTAACTAGATACTATTTTTTTTTTCTTTTAATTTGTATATTTTTCATATTCTTTATAATTAATGCATCATTTATATCTTTTTTGAACTTCAGATTTCTCCATCAATAGCTACATAAGTTGGGAAGTTGGTCACGCAATTATCTTTAATTCAGCGGCACAAGTTTCCCACAGAGTGTGAGGTTAGAAATTCTAATACTAACGATATTCTAAAATGCATTTGTATAAATAAATTAAAATATATATTGAAAAGTTTTTGTCCAGATTTCATGTTATACCTTAATAAGATAGATATGAGCTACAAAGGTAAATCAATTATTTAAAGTGGGAAAATAATGTTAGGTATTTGTTGATTTTGGAATTATATATTATAAGCCAAAAAGAAAGATAATGACATTATTATACATTAAATGTTATTGTGGAAAATTGTTATTCATTACGTAAATTGAATAAAAATAATTTTTACAAGTTTAACAGTGACAAAATTTAACAACATACGTAAGTAGCAACAAAATTTTTTGCCACATGTTATATTGACAATTTTTATTATCAACAATAATAATTTGAAATACTAGTACTTATGTATTAAGTCATTAGTATGCTAAAAAAGATCTTGCTACTTCATAAATATTTTTAGTAATAAAATATATATTATTATGAAATAATATCAAAAATTAATGATAATTTTCACACTCCCATTTAATTGTCTTTTTATTTTTTTAGCACTCGTTAAACATATCCTCACATTACACGCATTAAAATTCGCTTTCAACATAAGTAGAACGGGTAACAAAAAAGTCTATTATGATGACGATTTTCCTCAAAAACCTACTACAAGAGAAATTGACGCCAATATTTTTTATTTTTTTATTTTTTTATTTTTAGGGAAATTGATGCCAATATTGAAGGCAACCCATTCATCGTAAACAGCACCCGTTTGAGTGTTCTTTTATGCCATTAGCTTATTAAATTTAATAATTTGATTACCTAAACAAGGTATTATGACAGGCAACTCTACAAAATTAAATAAATATATTTTAGGAGGCACAACCATACGTGATTAATTCAACATACGTATAAGCTTGTTGATTGATGTTATTATAGTGATTGATTCGACATATGATAGAAAAATTAATGTATGATCATAATTGATACTAAAATAATAAAATACTATCGTTTAATCTATGAAATTAACCTAATCGAGTTTGAAATAATTAGCCACCACCCATCCTTGATTGATCATTAAATTTTTTATATATTAATTTTTTACAGTCTTTTATGGATATGCCTTTCAATTAATAGGTAACATTTTTTATTGATTATTATTTTAAAAAATTATATTTATTATAAAAAATACATAACTATAGTTTAAACTCGTACCTACAAAATTAATTTTGATAGCTAAATTTTTAATGGCCCGAAAAATTATATTTACTATAAAAATCTCTAACTCTCGATAGCCACGAAATTGTTCTCTCTAACATATGTTCTATAGTAGTCTGCCAATGTTCTGAAAACACAGTCGCTCACACAAAAGACTACGTAAGTGTAAATTTTGTCCAATCAGCCCCAGTGTGATTTTGTTTTGCTTAATTTCTGCAGCTGAGGTACTGGTAAGGATTACACCTTACTATTTTCTGCAGCTTTAGCCCGCGACATTACAAGAGTAGCATCTCTCTCGTCTCCACCTAGTCTTCATCTTTGCCGCTTGGAGCGCAGACAAAGATGAACCCCACCGCATTATCAATATGCAGGAAGCTCCTCCAAACAGCACAAGTACAAAATGTTTCAAAAAGTAGCCCTCTGACGCCCACCGCCGTCGCTGGAGACCTCAGTTTCCAGCCCGTCAGTGGCTCCTCAATCGCTGGTGTGAGAAGACCCTTCAACCCCAGCACATGCTTCGACTCCTCCATGGCCTTAACAATTCTCGTCCTACTCACCGCTCTCTTCTTCATGGGCTTCTTCTCTGTCTACATCCGCTGCTTCACCGCCAACGAGGACTCCTCCCCTCCGTCCACCACCTCCGCCTCCCGCCGCCGTCAAGCACCGCCCAACCACAAGGGTGGCCTCGACCCATCCGCCGTGAACTCGCTGCCACTCGTGGAGTACGGTAAGGCCGCGAAGCACCCGATGATTGACGACTGCCCGATCTGCTTGGGCGAGCTGCAAGAGAGAGAGACGGTAAAGCTAATCCCCTACTGCGGTCACGTGTTCCACCCCAGGTGCATTGATTCGTGGCTGTCATCGCACGTGACCTGCCCATTGTGCCGGTCTGCCCAGCTGTTCAAGAGAATTGATGACGTGGGGTTGGATGTGAAGCAGGAGAAGAATGAGTTTGGTACGAGGGAAATTGGGGAGAGATCGACGGTGCAGGATAGAGACACGTGGAAGGATGAGAGTTCAGCTGGAGTGAGGAGGACATGTAGTTACCCTAACTTGGCTGATCGGGCGGTGTTGCATAGAAGCACTAGTTTCTGATAGAGTAGCTGATTACTTTCCTTTTTTTATTTATGTTCTTCTTTTGGTGTAATTGTTTCTATTGTACAGGGGACAATTTTTTTGAGGTTTTGGTATTTACCCACGTTAAGTTACGACGTATATGTAATTGTTGGATGACATTTATGGTGTAATCGAGTCCAAGTTAGTATATTCAAGTTTAACTTTTTTATTTATTTGTGAATTTGAGTTTGAGTCTCAGCAATTTTAAACAATCAAGATCAAGCTCAATTTATTGGATTACATGGAGGGTGAGTCAAGCTCTATCGACTTAAAAAAGCTCATCATGAGGAAGTAGAAAAATTCAATTATATAAATTTAAATTAATTCGAACTTATTTAAACTTGAAATAAAATTTACAATTATACAGATTATAGATAATTATGTTATTTTGTTAAAAAATAAAAAAAATTATCATTATTATTATTTTATGGATCCTTATTATATAGTTAGGTTGCAACTATAAAATATATATATAATAAAAAAGCTCATTTAAGCTTGCAAAATTTTGGATTGAACATTATTGAGCTTGACTCACTTCATTGATGAGCTCATGCTTGACTTGAGTTCGGACTCGAAAAAATCAAGTCGAGCATAAACTATTTACAAATCATCTTATTTCATTTACACTCATAATCACATCGAATGAAGTAGCTTCTTGTATTATTACATTTTACACATCCAATAATTGGGTAAATTACTAGCACCCCCTCCCTCGAGATAAGTTCTCAGTGAAATGGACAAAAAAAAATCTTACGAAAAAAAAAATATATACAAATAACTTCTTTGTACTAGTGAAAACCATGCAACAAACACCCCTAAAACTATTGGTGCAACTCACATGTGGTGTGTGCGATTGGATGTGGAATTTTATGTATAAAAGTATGATTATACCCTCACTTATTAGCCATTGATATCAACGGCTCAAGGCTGCCGATGAAAACAAAAGATATAAAAAAAAATGCTAGCGGCCAAAACAGCTGCCAAGCTGTCATGGCCAACAGTCAGTAGCCAGATTCAACTAGTATGCACAACTGCCATGGCAGCCTGTTACAACTTGGGGAAAACAGCTGAGGTGGGGGTGTGGATATAATATATATAATATACGTTACATAGAATTATTATATATGTATATATATGTTTTAGATAAATTTATATATGTATATAAGTATAAATAAAAAATATTAAGAATATATAAATTTGAAATGAATAATAGAAATTTGTATATATATTATATGTATAAATCAAAAAATATATGTATATATTTATAGATAATTTTATATGTGTATATATATTATATATAACTATAAATAAAAAAATTATTGTATATTTTTATAAATATTAAATATTATTTAATTTGTGATGAATTGAAGGAAATTTGTATAGATAAATCTATAAATATATGTATACATATATTATATTTATAAATAAATATATATGTATGTATTTATACATGAATTTATAAATAAAAAATATATTATATATTCTTATAAATATTGAATATTATTCAATTTAGATCAAACAAAAAATATATATGCATAAATTTATATATATTGTGTAAGTTTAAATAAAAATATGTTATATATCTTTTTATAAATATTAAATATTATTTTATTTGGAATGGTTAATGATGAGGTTGAAAGTCATTTATAGTGAAGAGGGATAGTATTTAGGGTAAATTCGACCTAGAAAGTCAAGTAATCCAAATGATATTCTTCTCGGGGTTTGAGATCTACAACAGCAACACACGTTAAATTAGCCGAGGTACCCCCAGCAAAGACACTCCAACACTCAAATTAGTTCTAATCAAGAGAAATAAGATTTGAACAGAATATTAAAGGCTTATAACGTATTTGATATTACCTAGAGCGTGGTTGGTTATGAGGGTTTAGTCCTTGTTAGGGAGTTAATGATCATTGTGGATCTGGGTACTATTCCAGGTGATACAATCTTCTATTTTTCAGGATGAATAGTACCTTGGGTAGGCATCTCCCTATCAAAGATAATGACAGAGTTGGTGGCAGCGACTGTACCGACTGTCATGCATCATTAATGCGGAGGCATGCTACCTGTCAGAGCAATAAATGCGGCGTAGATATGAGTCAATGCCAAAGTGAGCCACCTGATTGATAACAATCGAATAGACGGGGCTGGTTGATCAGAGAGATGGTCGAATAGGCTAGATAGGTTCAACGGTCGATAATAGTATACTCAATCAGATGGTTGTTGTCGAGTGGCTTAGCCTAGAACTGATGTTGGGCCTGATAGGCCTGTTGAGCTATTCCATATCATGAGTCCCCCCCACTCACGATCCTGTTTGAGCTTTTCAACGAGCAAGAATAAGGAGTACATAGGCAGTTACAACGATTATTCACATTCAATCGAGGTTTTGCCAACTCGATCAGGGTTTGTAGCGGTTCCGCTATATTTAATAAGCTAGTTACTTCACAGAATACGAAGCGTACAAAGGCAGGGTGTAATTAAAATTGATGTTTGGGTTCCTACGCTCAAACGCCTATAAATAATTGGGATATAAGTTTTCATTTACACTTTTGTTGGAATCATATCTGGTCGAGTTCCTATTTGTGAAGTTCTCCAAACCTCTCGTTGCACTTAGAGTTTGCAAGATACCTACTGTAAGTTGCTCTACCCATTTAATCTTTTTCTTTCTCTTTTTTTGTGACAATTTCTAGCACTTCAAATAGCGAAGATACTAGGTTCGAGAGTGTAGCGTCCAAGGGGAAATTAAGGTTGAGAATGCATCTGGAATAGCCCAAGATAGTAGTTTAGATAGTTCATCGCCGACAGTTTCGAGTGCAAAAAAGACAATCTCTAGGGGCGAAGCTGGCCCTTATGATTATCCAGCATCTCGGGATCAATTGTTTACTCCCAATCATTATACAGAAATAACCTCCAAAATATCACTCACCGACCTTGTGCGAATTAGAGAGGTGTATCATATCCCTGAGGAGTATGAGTTGCTAGCGCTGGGGACTCGAGCTAGAATGCATCAACATCCTAAGGGGTGTATAATAGTGTTTGAGGAAAGGTTGAGATGCAGCCTTAGGGTTTTCATCACCCAAGCGATAGTCGACCTCCTGGTGGGTCTAGAAGTTTGCATAACTCAATTGCTTCCCAACTATTTCGCAACCCTTTACAGTTTTGCAGTGCTAATGCATCTATATAATCAACCCACTCCCTTCGCCAACTTTTCAAATTTATTCCACTTACCCATATTGTGGAAGTCAGGTAGTACCGAGGAGTTTAGTTTTTACTACTTAACTACTCGACCTCACTAAAAATTCTTAGTATCCCCTGCTTCTTCATACGGCCAAGAGTGAAAAAAATATTTTTTCTATGTTCAGGGGCCGGGGGATTTCGCCATTCCAAGGGGTTGATGGAAGGGGCCTATGGAGATATCAAAAAACCAGACACCTAGTTGGCCTAATATTTTTTTCAGGAATTTAGTTGAATTTTGGCACATGGAGGTCGTAGTTCTAACTGAAGAAAGTGTCTGGTGTTAGCTGGCTTATCGCTGGTCCAATGCGACATGTCTGTGGAAAATTGACTAGGTAGAGATTCTCGTTGATCATTTATTTGTGATTGCTTTCCTTTTGCTCAACTTTGATACCTATTTGTCTTGCTTATGTCTGCAGATCGAGAAAAGATAATGGTGAGGAGCAGAAATGAAGCTCAAGCCAGGGCTTTAAGAAACGAGGAACGCCGTTGAGCTGCTGCTGCTTGACGAGAATGAGCTGCCGTAAAGCCAGTCGGTTCGACACAATCAACCTCGGTTTCTATACCCCCGCAAATCGAACAGGCACCCGAACCCTAATCCATTCATTGGGAGGAGCCTACACAAAGTAGCCCCGTGGGTCAAGGCGAAAGATAAATTTCCGAGTAGGGAGGCTTGGCGCTAAAGAAGGCCGTAGGTAATAAGGGCAAATAAAAAGCGGTGACAGACTACGACTTGTTCGAAAAACCTGGCGATGGAGTACTATTTCAACTCCCCCGACTGTTTGTGCCCCACTTCGCAACTGATCTAGCCTACAAAATAACTAACTTAACCTCCATCATCCAAGGAGGAATGACCGGCGGCAATGCCCTAAAGTAGCTGACCTTAGGGCTTTTCTTACTCAACTAACAAAAACTGATGGACTTTAGTCAGGTCGGGGTTCTTCGGGCATTGGCCTACCACTATAATGGTAAGCACGAGATCAATAATTTCTCATTGAATTCCTTTTCCGTTGTAGTATTGTGAAATGACATTTTTATGTTTCAGGTAGGACAAATGAGCTAAAATATCTTTCTCCAATCAGAGCTGGCCCTGGTGAATAGGGAAGAATTGCAAAGAAGAGGGGAAATGGAAACCCTCAAGGTGGGCTCGAGTCCTCCCAACTTCAAGTTGAGCAACTAAACAAAAAGGTGGTTGAGCTCCAGGAACAGCTGAACTCCAAAGACCAGCAATTGGTCAAAGCGGTCGAAGAGCAAAGTTGAATAGACTTAGTAATAAAGAAGGCTCACTTGGACCTACAGGTGAGCTTTTCTTCTGGTAGGGCACAAGACCGTGCAAAGGCTACCAATGAGGTGAGAAAGGCTTTCAATCGACATCTCCCAATAATGCAGCGCGAGGCAGTCGAACAGTTTATCTTGAGCACCGCTTTTCAGGATGCAAGCATGAGCATGTTACTTGATGATGCTCACGAGGTATTCCATTGGGCTGTGAAGTAGCTCGAGTGCCTGGGCTATGCTTTCCAACCTGACGACAAGAGCAAGATAAGCGTTGCACTAAATGACAAATTAAAGCCTTATCTTGACCTTAAAGAGGGTAGAGTTGACTAGGTCCCAGATAAGGAAACTGCGACCCCTGCACCTAATGAGTCTCTGACTAAAGCTCAAAAGAAAAAGGCTGAGGTCGATGTGAAGTTAGAGCAGTTGGTTGATGAATTTGTGTTAGTGGAAGACCTTATGGTATAGCTTAGAGAAGAAAAGGTCGATGTGGCGCAGTATGTGCTACGCTCGACCAACTTCATGAGCAACGTCACTTGGCCTTCTCAACCACCGCGAGCCATTTCGCCACTTGCTTGCGCATTGCCGAATCCCAACTCGAAATAGCCTAAGGGCAACCAGGTGAGGTCTAGCCAGAGCTAAATTGGCTTTTTCTTTTTCTTTCTTTCTTTCTTTCTTTCTTTCTTTTCTTTTTTGTAATTATGACCAACTTCTCAATGAATAAAGGTTGTTTTTCATTTCAACCTTGTTATGTTGAAAATATCTCTTGAATCTTGTCAAATGCAACTTGATTATCATAGTAATGTGGGGAATAATTGATAAAACATTTGGTTATCACCATCATAATTAAGAAAATCTAACAATACTATTGTCGATTTTGTTTAATGTTGATTGATGCATAGTAATTTGTTTACACAACTACATCGTCTATTCTTATTGTTGTATGATCAACTTATTACTCAACTACTTGGTCAGTTAATGGATTTAGGCGGGAAAACTTAAGTTTGCAGTTTGCTGCTATTTGGGGTCGACGCCATGGTCAATTTAAATTTTGGAAACTAATCGAATGGTGCGAAGCTGTTTCTTTGTTAACTACAAGGTCGATACAAGTCTGGTGGCATGATGCTATTTGCCCATCAACTATGGGGTCGACTGGAAACATGTGTGGTAGCATGGAATTGCTTGAGTGGCAGCAAGGGACTGCTTACTCGTCGACTACAAGGTCAATTAGGGACTTGTTAGCAGCATGAAGTCGCTTGAGTGGTAATGAGGAGCTACTTATTCGTCGACTACGAGGTCGACTAGGAACTTGGTGCTTGCTAAGTATGATCATAACAATGCCTGCAAATGGTAGCAGTATTGTTGGAACTTTATTCAAGCCGAAGAATACTAGGATAAATACAGCATAATTTAAATATAAAATTTTCTTAGGTTGTGGCGTTCCATGGGTGAGGGAATTTCTCTCTTTCCATATTAGCTAGTCTATAGGAATTGTGCTTTGATACTTTAACAATAATGTATAGTCCTTCCCATTTCGGGTCGAGTTTGTCAACATTCTTGGAGACTTCTACCTTTTTGAGAATGAGGTCTCCAACCTTAAAATGGCGCAACTTGACTCCTTTGTTGTAGTTGTCGTCCATCTTTGACCTATAGTTGTATAGTATTATAAGCTTCTTATTGACGCTCGTCGATTGTTTCAAGGTTGAGTTTTCTCTCTGATGTGTTTCTTAGTGGATGAAAATGAATGACTTGAGCTGTGTATTGAATTAGCTCTGAGGGGAGACTGCTTCAGACCCACAAACAAAACTGTAAGGGTTATGACCTGTGGCTATTTGGGGAGTTGTTCTGTATGCCCATAACATCCTAAGGAGGTCGTTTGCCTAATTCGAGCCAATGTCCTATATCCTGGCTTTCAGATGGTCGAGGATCATTTTGTTAGTTACCTTCAGATTGGGAATTGCCCACTAAAGTGAAGTGTTGTGTGATCCCCAAAGCTTCGCACCAACCTTCAGTGCTCTTATTTTGGAATTGAGTGCCATTATTTGAAATAAAGACCTTGGGCAGACCAAAACGGCATATGATGTTTTTTTATATAAAACTCTTGATGGCCGCATCCATTATCTTAGGAACATACTTAGCCTCAACCCATTTAGTAAAGTACTCGACTGTGATGATTATAAATTTTTGTTGTCCTGTTGATCTTGGTAATGAGCCTAAAATATCAATTCTCCACTAGTCAAAAGGCTAAGATATTTTGACATTGATCATTGGCGTTGCGAGCTGGTGTGGAAAATTTGAATGGACTTGTCATGATGTATATTTTCGTGCGAAATCCACTGAGTTTTTCAATAATGTTGGCAAAAAGTATCCATACCTAATTATTTTATGGGCCAAGGAACTTCCTCCAGAATGGTTGCCACACGTGCCTACATGAATGTCCTATAATACTTCTAAAGCTTGATCGAGATCTAGGCACCTTAAGGAGGGTCCAAAAATTGACCTCTTGTACAACTGATCATGCTTATCGAGTGCAAATTAGGCGGCTTAACCTCAAAAGTGTAGAGCCTCATTCCTGTTCCCGAGGATGGTGCCTTAGTTCAGATACAGTTTGATCGGGACCTGCTAAGAAGGTGCAGTCTCTTCAATGCTTGTTATCAAATTTCCTCGTAGGGTCCAATCAATGGTCCATTAGTGACCAAAAATGTGATTTTCCTATCCCTTGTGCCCCTGGTCGAGCTAGCGAACTTCGAGAGAGCATCTGTCCATTTGTTCTTAGATCGAGGTATCTGACTAAGAATGAACCTTTTAAATGACTGTTGCAACTTTTTCACCTCAACCAGGTACCGGCTCATGGTCGAGTCCTTGGCTTCAAAATTTTCATCAACTTGTTTAGCTACTAATTGGGAGTCTTTAATGGCGACCAAGTGCTTGACACCCTGAGTGACATTCTCATTGCTGCAAGAAGGGATTCGTACTCTATCTCATTGTTCGTGACTACATAGTCCAGTTTTATTGCAAAATTATATTCCTCTGTAGCTGGGGAGCGGAGAGCAACTCCTCCTCCTCCTCCTCCTCCAAATGCGATCGATGTTTCATTGACGTGCAAAATCCAAATAAGATGGGCTTCGCAATTCTTCTCAGACAGGTCAATGAAATCAGCCAAAACTTGTGCTTTTATGGTTGTTCTGGCTTGGAAAGTACTATCGAATTATCCCAACTCAATGGCCCATTTGATCAATCTTCTAAATGTGTCTGGGTTCGACAAAACTTGCTTCAATGATTGGTTGGTCAGCATTATAATGGCATGAGACTAGAAGTATGGTCTCAGCTTTCAAGCCGCAGTTACCAGTGCTAAAGTAAATTTCTCGATCTCCAAGTAATTATACTCCCGCCTTTGGAGTGACTTACCGCAATAGTAGACCAATCGATGGCTGCCATCTCAAGTTGAGATTAAGACTGAGGTAATCGATGCTTCAGAGATTGCCAAATACATCTATAGCACTTCTCCTAATTCAGGTTTTGCAAGCATGAAAGACGAGGCTAAGTCTTACTTCAACTTGACCAGCGCCTGATCACACTGGAAATCCAACTTCTTAGCGTTTCTGAGAATTTTGAAGAAGGGTAAACTCTTGTCGGCCAATCTTGTAATGAACCTTCCCAAGGCTATAATTCTCCCGACCAACCTCTGAGCATCTCTGACTATTTTTAGAGAGGTGACATCGAGAACGACCTAAATTTTCTGCGAGTTTGCCTCAATGCCCCGTTAACTGACCATGTAGCCCAAAAATTTATCTTCCGAACCCCAAACATACACTTGTTTAGGTTCAACTTCAAAGCAAATGCTCTCAGAATTGCAAAAGTATGACTGAGGTCGAGCAAGTGATCTTGAGCCTTTTCTGTTTTCACAATCATATCATTGATGTACACCTCCATCGACTTCCTAATTTCATCTTTGAACATAAAGTTGACCAATCTTTGGTAAGCAGCCCCAGTATTTTTCAATCCAAAAGGCATAACCAAAAAGCAGTATAGCTTATTAGGAACAACAAAAGAAGTTTTATCCCTATCCTTGAGAGCCATGAAAATTTGATGATAGCCTTGAAACGAATCCATCATGCTTAATAACTCACAATCAGTAGTTGAATCAACTAATAAATCTATTCGAGGCAAGGGGTAAGGATCTTTAGGACATGTTTTATTTAAATCGGTAAAATCATTACATATCCACCATTATCCCCTTATTCTTTGGGACTAGTACAACATTACAAAGCCAAGAGGAATATTGAATTTCTACAATATAACCTGCATCTAGGAGTTTCCTTACCTCCTTCTCTATGATCTGCATCCTCTTAGTATTGAATGTCCTTATCTTCTATCTAATTGATTTATACGAGGGGTCAACATTAAAGCGATGCACTATGACGTTTAGGTCAATTCCCTAAAGGCCGGATGCTTTTCATAAAAAGATGTTAATATTCTTTCTCAGGAAATCAACTATAAGATACTCCAGGTGGGGCCTATGTCTATTCTAATACGGGTTGTTTTGTCAAGATTTCCCTGTTCCAGCTTAATGCTCTTAAATTTCCCGATAGTCTCTACCCGGTGTCTTTCAACTTTCTCTTCTTGCTGGCCTGAGTTTCTTGAGCTTCCGCTACAAGGGCATCCCTTAAGGTCTTCAATTGCGATCGAGTCTTCTGCTCACTTGACTTAACTGAGATGACTCGTCCAAGATGTCATAACACTTCCAGGCCTCTTTCATATTACATAAAAGCTCCCCTATGCCCACTGGGGTCCAAAATTTGATTTTCAGGTGGTAGGTCAACACAATGGCCCGAAAGTCATTGGGAGTTGGTCGACCTATTATAACATTGTAAGCAAATGGGGCATCAACCACCAGATAGTTTACCATCAAAGTTCTCCTTCGAGGAACCTCTCCAAATGATGTTGACAGGTTGATGGATCCTTCCAAAATAATTTTTGACCCCCCAAATCTAACCAGCGGGGTTCACGCAGGTTCAAATTTTAGCTGGCCTATATTAATTCTTTTTAAGGTGAAGTGGAAAATGATGTTGGTTGAGTTGCCATTATTAACCAAAACCTTGCGTACTTTAAAGTTGGCAATCTCAACAAAGACTACCATGGGACAGTTTGCTTTATGGTTAATATTCCTGCCCTTGAGGTAGGCCAAGTCGTTATTAGTGAATGAGATGGGCTCTACACTCGTTGATAGGTGGAATGTTATTTCGACGGGTGAGGCTTTAGTCGACTCGAGCCTCCTCTGAGTTTGCCTTTGGGTAGACTTTGAGTCCCCTATAGTGGGACCTCCCGTAATCATGTCAATTACTCCTTGGAGGGGAGAGTGATCCTCATGGGTGGGTTTCTTTCCTTTGTCTTTCCTTCTAGGCTAACCGACCTTTCTCTACGGGGAGTTTGGTCTATTTTACCACCTTTGACCTAAGTGTCCATGGCTATATACTTCTTGAGGTGGCCTTGTTTGATCAGCCTCTCAATCTCATTTTGGATATTGAAGCACTCATCTGTGTCATGCCCCTTCAGCATTTTTTGGATTTTTTTATTGCCTCAGTCTTTGTCAGTTTTCTCAATTTTTTGAGGAAGTTATCATGTTGAATGGCGTACAAGACCTCTTTCCTCAGGATGTTAAGAGGTGTATTGTTGTGAAAATATTTTGTGGGAGATCGACCTCTTTCTTTGTGCTTTTGGTATTCTCTTTCTTTCTTTTTTTTTTCAACCTCGAAAGATCTGAACTTAAGCTTGTTCATCTCTTCCTGGGTTTGTATCTTTAGGCCAGGTCGAGCAGCTCTGCTATCGATCAGGGACATTCATGCACTAATGCATTAACGCATTCATTGTGTCTAAGCCCTGGGAACAGTACGTCTATCAGGAACTCAATTATGGGGTTATCTATCTTTAGGACCTCCATGTTAAATCTCATAAAGAAGTCACGGAGGGAATCCCCCTCGCTCTGTTTGATGGTATGGAGATGGGTGTGGGGGAGTTTGGCCTTCCTCCTGCTGACAAATTGGTGCAAAAATTTATCGCACAACTAGTCATAAGAGTAAATTAACGAAAGCTTGAGCTTCACAAACCAGTCGAGCGCAATGCCCTGGAAAGTGGTCACCAACATTTTGGAATGAATGTATTCATTGTGCTCATGCAGCTGCATCATGTGCTTGAACTGTATTAGGTGCTCGTTGGGGTCCATCTAGCCATCGTATCACAAGAGATCAGTTAGGACCTTTGCATCGACAGTAATGCGCTCGTCAATAATCTCTTGGATGAACAGAGAATCTGAAGGATTATGACGGTGTTTTATTTGACTTTCTTCATCCACCATGTTTTCAGATTCATCCCCGTCTTTCTGTACATCATCTAACAAATCAAGTCCCCCCCTCATGTATAAACTCACCAACTTCTTGTTCAAGCTCCTCCCCCTTAGTTTTGTCCTCAATAATCTGCATTTTCTCTTCACCCTACTCCTTCATTGCCATCATATCGAATGAAGTAATTTTTTCTTTACATGATTTAATTTCTTCAACTTTGGCTGCAATAATTACTTCATATACTAAATGATCACAAACATGAACTTCACTGATAGCAGTACTAGCATTCTCTGATTTCTTGATCAAAACTGTCAATTTTAACTCCTTTGGAGTAGGATTGAGGGCTACAACCTATCACAATAAAAATAATTATCAAATTCAAATTCTTATACAAAAAGCTAACAATTAATTATTACAATTTTTACCATTTTTGCTATAATTTGTTTCAATTTATTCTCTCTCTCTCTCTTCCACATTACGTGGAAGTTTGCCATCCTTACACTAGTAAAAGCGTGGAAACTCAAACAAACTTACTGGTGAAACTAGTGAAGGAATGTGTTCATAAACCCATGCCTGCCATTCATAAATCAAAAAATTATACTTACTTGAATATAAATATAATTGATGTTATTAGAAAAATGAAGCAAACACTTACCATCAAACCAACTATGCGCCCATCAATGTATTTCTTAGTTCTTTCTCTACCTACTCCTAAATGATTCTTCATATCTTAGACAAGAAAATTCTATGTAGCTATGCCCCATACATACAGACCAACTCTAGACAAATTGTCCAAGTATGGTAGGAGAAATTGTGGAGTCCAATAATTAGATGTAGAAAATAATTAAAAATAAAAAGTATGTACTACCTACAAAAATTATTCAAGTCCTCATCACTATCCTTATATACATACTCCTCAAACGTTTTTGCTATTTCAGATCTAGTAATATTTTACAGTTTTCCAGAAAAAAGGTTGTCAAAGGTTGAAGACTTTATCTTCAATGTTATATCAACATATTGCCCCACATATGGCAACCCTAGAACCATAGAAAATTCAGCTGCAGAAAAAGGAACCTCAACCCCCTTCGAAAAATGAAATGACAGCATTTTTTGGTCAAACTTCCTAAGTATAGTTTCAAGCCAATTGAAGCTTGAACTTAACTTAGGCATATCCATGTATATATAGAAAGGGGTCTTCTTCAATGTATCAAAATATTTTGACCCCATCTTGGACTTCACAATCTCAAATTTACTTGGAAAAAATTGTGGAGAGCAACGAAAGCAAACCCCATAATATCTTAGCTTTGCTGCAATCAGATAAAGAAAAATTAGTATATAAATAAATAATAAACTAATACTTTTAGATAATGTGTACTGACAATTTGAATATTTTATACTATAGATACTTTTAAAATGTACTTCAGAAACATATAATATATTATACTACACTTTCAGTTAGGGTATACTTCACGTTTGAATGTTTTATACTATAAATATTTCTAAAATGTACTTCAAAAAAATATAATATATTATATTATACTTTCATTTAGTGTATACTTCAAGCTTGAATATTTTTGTACCACAAATGCTCCTAAAATGTACTATAGTTACACTAATTATATACTATACTTTTGTCTAATGTGTACTCCAACTTGAATATTTTTTTTATATTTGCTTCTAAAATGTACTGCATGTTATATACTAGATTTTTTGTTATGTGTACTGTAAGTTTGAATATTTTATACTATATTTGCTTCTAAAATATATTTCGGATTATATACAAGACTTTTTCTTAATGTGTACTACAAGATTGAATGTTTTATACTATATTTGCTTCTAAAATGAACTGTAGTTACACAAATCATATACTATACTTTTGCTTAATGTGTACTGCAAGTTTGGGTGTTCTATTTTATAGATAATACACTACCACTTTCAGATAATTTTACAGTATAATTTCACCATATAATTTTAGGTAAAAAGAAGTATAAATCCCAAAAAAGTGAAGTGCAACTTTCATACCCTTCAAGTTCAAATTAGAAACTTCCCATCTCACAACAAAAATCATATGTATATCAAATCAGTTCAAGTGTTTAACGATTAAAAAATGAATAAAAACCCTAAACACTGAAAAATCACTGACATTTGAAAGTGCAAATTCAGAAAACATACATATGTTTCTTTTGCTCACTTCTTTTCGTATTCAGCTTCTTTTTGCAAATGTTTTTCCTTCCATTGTCACAGAAAAATGACAGAAATCTTGGTGTCTTTCTTTTTTCTTTTTTATTTTCACTTCTTCTTTTCTTGGTCTCGCATCAATGACGAAGGAAGAATGGTTTTAGCCCCTTTTGTTTTTGCGCCTCAAGAAATTGGTTTCAGGCCAAAAAAAAAAAAAAGGAAAGCATTCTTCTTGAAGATAGAAAGACATTTCTAAAGTATTTTTGTTGTTTTTTCCAAAAACAAAGGTATATAGGTCTTTCTAAAAGATAGGGGGAGTGATTCCTAACTTTTGTGAAAAAATGGGGAATTTAGTGTGTAAAAATTCAAATAGGGACTAAACACTAAATTGGAAGTAGGATTAGGGATTTTTTTCTAATTAACCTTTATATGTTTTTTGTTTGATTTTATTGTGTATTTATTATGAGTTTTGAAAGAATAAATTATTGAAAAATGTGAAAGTTATTTTTTGGTATGCATGTTTATATTTTGGGGAAGATATCTTTTACTATAACAATCAAATTAATACTTCTTTATATAAGTTATTGGGTGAAAATAAAATTTAGTGATTTTTTTAATATTATAATGAAACAATAAAATATATTATATATAATATGTATATATATATATTGAAAATTATGTGCTTTGAAAAAAAAATAAAAATATATTTAATTATATTTTCTCAAAATAATATTATTCCAAAGAAACATAACCAAACAAAGCCTAAGATTCTTCAATACCTTTTTACTGTCCGAGGAGAAATTATCAAATTTTCAAGCTTTTCGGAAATACTAAAAGATGTTTGAAAATAAAAGACTCGTCTATTTATCCCTTATCATACTTCTGCTCATTTCAAATTTAATTGAATCAATTATTTTCGTCCACCGTTTTTATTGAATAAGTAAAAGAGCGACAAACCTCATCACTTGAATAAACGAATTATAACTTATACTATGATTGTCAATGGAGTGAATTTTAATTTATATTCGATCCGATTATTTAGGATCTTTAACCGATAAAAGATTCGATGGGTATGATCCGATTAAAAAAATTCAAAATCCGAAATAAATAGAGCAAATATGAATATAACTTGATCCGATCCATTAATAATCCCAATCCAAATATATTTAGTATTATATATATGATATTATACATATATATACACATAGTCCTATAGTAATACAAAAGTAGATACTTGGATGAAGGAAGTTATGTGTTTTTCATATAAATTATTAGATTTTTTAACTTATTTATATCATAATTATTATATCACTTTTTTTTTATTTTTATGACAAAAAATGATGTAAGAAAATTAATGAGTAAGAGCTGAATGCAATGATACGGTAAGAATGCAATGTAAATCTTAATTTAATTAAAATAAATATTTTTTTATGAAAATTTGAATCTACAATTAATTGATTAAGACTGCGTTTGTTGCCACATATTAGGCACTGCAAGGGTCTGTAATCGTTGTTAATCTTATATTTGATAGCAGCTATTGAAAAAAGGCCGACCCGCAAAATTCCTTGGCTCGCCATTAGCCCCCATTAAAATATCGGCTTTGAGGTCAATCGCACCCTCATTTCTTGGCCCTGTTTTCATCACCTGACGTAAATCTCCCTCAGATTCCCATGACAAATTCCCTTCAAATCCTTCAATTCTGCATTCCAAATCACTGCACAGTCTCACACGTTCAAAATCCCTCTTTTTGTGAAAGTCAACGAAAGCATAGTTGTCCTCTACCCACACCGCTGATAACCCTAAGATTAACCTAGCAAACACCATCTGCGAAGAAGCTACCACTCAATAGAGATTCTT
>JACGDI010000426.1:178961-199726 GCA_014898725.1 Jacaranda copaia | reverse complement strand
TTGAAAACATCAAAATTCATTAATGCAATTAATCACCATATAGTGTACGAGTGAAAACCCAAATTTGAGGTCTAGATCTGAAATTAAGAGCAATTTTAATTTCAGTTTATATAAATTTGATATAACTTTGAGAAAAATTCTTAACTTTAATCAGGTTTTTGGTTGGATTATAGAACCAAATAGATGGTCGAGTAGATTATTCATGCATAAATAAAATTGGCGTTGCTGGGTTTCTTTCAATACTTAAATTAATGACTAAAAGTTTTTGGAGATAAAAATGTTATAAAGGGAAAATAAATAAACTATAAGTGACTACTTGTAAATGCACATATTGAGGTATTTATTTATAAGCAATTGTCATTTGTAGATGGCCCATGGGTGAATTGGCGTGGTTCAAATTATTTAATTTTAAATTTCCAATTATGTAAATAATTTAAATTATAGGCGGAATTAGATAGTTAGTTTAATTGCAAAAGACATAAATGGATATTTAAAGAAATATTCGAATTTTTAATAACATTCGAGACTTCCTCATTAAAATTTATTTCACATATTTGAATAACAGCGTTAAATTTGAAAGATAGAATCAAATCAACTTCTTTTGTAAATTTGATATGGTCCAATGCCAACATATCATATATCAAAAATATATGAAGATTCAAAAGTTATAAATTCAATTTCTAACAGACATGCATAAAAAGCAACATCATGTTGTGAACGTTTATCCAATAATAACTTCAAAATCACGTCGCATGGCAGGGAATTAAAAATTAAATAATAATAATTGTTATAGTCGCTGGTCTTAATGATTATCGAGTAAATAAACCAAGAAGCTATTTTTTTATGTGTTTGGTCGACGTGCAGGCATAACCATAGCCAAATTGTTCATCTGCCTTTCAACACTGAATGTTGGATAACCCGAAATGATTCTATACTTACAGACAAATGTCTGCTTTTTAATGATTATAGATGCAAGGAATGATGAGTTGAGCCTCAAATTAACTATTTTATTGTGTTATCATTATTATTGTAACTCACTTTCATCACAAAGAATTATGGGGCAGTAGTGGCCCTTTATAACTCAACGTTTGTGCTATCGTGATCCAGTTTGGATTTCAAGATACAGTGCAACCATTATTTATTTTTCATGTCAGATATTTTATTTTAAATTGTAATATGCGTGCCAAAATATATATATATATATATATATATTCTTTTTATCGTGCATTTGTAATGTGGAAAATATAAGACAATATTGACATAGAAAATACAGAGTTCTCAAATTGCTGCATCCTCACAATTGTACGCGGAAAGATTTGAAGTTATCTTGTGTGGTGACACTTTGTCTTGTCCAACGTAGGATTGAGGAGCATGAGGCTTGTCAAACCTCACCCATTATTTGATACGTTTTTCTAGATGAAATTAATCTCCCGTTAATAAGTGTCAATATTATAATATTTTTTTATGATTAAATCATTATATTTGAAGAGAATTGATGATCATATGTAATAATATAGCATGCAAAATTCATGGTCCATACACCGAATGGATTTCTACAGTGAAACACATGCTATAAGAAAAATTAAATTTAGCCGCAAGATACAAAGTAATAAAACTTAAATTACCAAAGTAAATACTATATTTGGTCGCAATAATTTTATGTTGCCACTAAAATACTTTTCTCAATACTGTTGTTCTTAACATGTAGTGGCACGTTTATATCTATGCTTAGGGCAGCAAAAGTCATCATGACAAATTAGGAACAAAATGTAACGAATAACAATTTCTTTCTGCTTCACAATTTAAACATTAATATTGTCACTAATTTTAGCTTTGATGCTACCAAGTTCTTGCTTTATTCGAGCGCAATCTATAGTGACTAAACTTAAGAAAGTACAATTCATACATAGGCTACATGGAAATATGGTATGGCGCTATTTGATTTTGATGTTGGTGGATCATAGGCTTCAGCTTCGTGTTATATTCCCCTGCTCTCATGTGTTTGTTGTAACAAAGACAGAAGCATAAATTTGTGAGGAAAATGTTGCCCCGTTAGGTGTGACCCATCTGTCATTTCCATTTCTTCTTATTTCTACGCATTTCCTTTTCTACTTTGACCCTTTGTTTTTCTTTTCGTCCGTTTATAAAGTGGCATTTTTTGAACCAAGAGCTATGGACATTCATTTCTAGATGATTCTAGTTTTACTATTATGCATAATTTATAATGTATGGACATTCTATAAAATTGTGTAGTGTCAACACATGTTGGATGTAAATACAATTCCAACACATCTGTGACTTGTCGCACAATAGAGTGTTTGAAAACTACAAAGAAAAAAAATAAAAATTGACATGATGTTGGACACGGTTAAATAACGCGTCTGGCACGGTGAGGACAAATCGAGCTCTTTTTGAAATATTGTCAAATTTAAGGAGTTAATAATAATAATAATAATAATAATAATAATAATAATAATAATAATAATGATAATAATAAAATGAAAAGTTTTCAAATGACAAATGAAGTTAATTAAAAAACCTCATAACAATCATAATATTTTTTAAAAAATGAATAATTAGACACATTACAAGAAAAAAAATAGTAACAATATAGGAGATGACAATTGATTCATTGATTGTCTCTTACCTTTTTTTTCTTTTATTTATCTAAAAAATTCCATTAGTTACATTGAATTTTTTTTAAAAAAAATTAGAGTATTATATAAAAATAATAAAATATTCTATTAATTTTACATTATAAAAATTTAGCACACATATTGAGTGTGTCAAAATCCTACTCTAAGAGATATATGTCCCTCACCTTTTCATATTCTTTTGTAATTTATATACACATACATCAGAAATCTGTTAGGGTTAGAATCCCTCACCTCACTCTTTAGATATGAGACTTAAATCACTAAGCAAAGATGAACTACCAATAGTTATACCCGAGTTCTCCCTTTCTCAGTTAGATACAATGTGTAACTCTAATCGCTAAAATCATTTAAATATTGCTCAAAAAAATTTATTCTTTCTACATTCTTTCTGGAGCATTATCAAATTTTATTTCAAAGTTTCAAAGTGTGCACATTTGTGAGAAACTGTGGAAGCAATACATTGAGGCAAACAGGAAGTGCTAGAACTTCCTCGTACTCAAAAGAGAGGAGTGCTTGAAATCTCGCAGTCAGCAAACTAAAAATTGCCAACTTAGAGTTTTTTGGAGCAAAACATGCTTAAGAAAAATGTAGGCTTTCTGGTTACAAAAATGTACATCAGTTTCACTCACATACCTCCCCAGCTGCTGGCTTTTCAAAAAGAATGATTAGGACAATGCTTAATCGAACCTTAATAAACATTACATGACCAAAAAGAACTCTCTTTTTGTTCTTCCTTTTCTTGTGAAGAAAAATAAGAAAGAAGAAAAGTAAGTTTAAAGTCTGATTAGTAGGTTTGATTTGTCTTTTTTATCCCACTAAGCATTGACATATGCATAATACAACCCAATTAAGGGCTTACCATTAGCCAGACAGATTTTCTCTCATTGAATATGACCGGCAAGTCTGCCTAAATTTTCCATCCATAGGTATGAAATGGGATGAACATAAGATATGGAATGAAAAATCAGGACGATATTATTTATTCTAGGCTACAGTGCCTATTTCTATCCTACAAAGCTTGTAAGTAGGGGGAACATATAGTATGGAAATCAGAAGATATTGTTGTCTTTTCTTAGTAAGAAATTATCCTATATATCCTGCAGGTACAACTTATGAGTGATTTTTTTTTCTTTAATTATAATAAAAGTAAATGAGACTTCATCCCTAAAATTTAATTATTTTGACACATTACTCTCAAAAATAATTTAAAGTCACTTCATTTCCTCAACTTAAAGTCATCGGAACACTTTGTCCCCCAAATATAATTTCTGGCAAATCATGTGGTTGGAAAAAAAATTATTCTTGTCATTTTCTCCTTTTCCCACCTTCCCGAGCATATTTGTGCGACACTTTACATAATTTGTTATATATATTCCCTTAAGAGGGTTATTAATTTGTAAAGTGCATTTCTTGCTAAATTAATTAATTATGTGTGTAATCAAAAGATTAAATTGGCTATTAGCCCAAAAAAAATGTGCAGCATGTAAGCACTTCATTCTATTTCCTTCCTAATCAGCATAACCATAGTTTAGAAGAATGATAAAGTTAATGATTTTGCTTCTTTAAAGCTTGATTGAATAATTTTAGTATTATTACAATGAAGCATGAGCTTTATTATTTCTTGAAAATGTATTTTATAAAGTAAGAAAAGTTTATTTTAGAGTAATAACAAGGTTTGTGATTTTGCTTCTCTAATAAGGTTGGCTAAGCAATCTTACCAGACAACAAAATGAATTAATCATATAAAGATATCATTTACAACACAACCACCATTCCTGCTACATGAATGAAAAAATGTAAATACTTTTAAAAGACATACATGTACTAATACTCATTCAGTTGTATTTCAATCAACAATAATTAATTCCCTAAAACAATAGGACAAGGCAAACAAGCTAATTGGAGGAAAGAAAAGAATAAGAACCCCTAGTATCCTATTATTCTTGGTAGATATGTTTCTTTATTTTTGAACTAAAAAATGTAGAAATGACAAGAGTACTTAAGTTTCTCTTTTCCTAAGCGGAAAAAGTGAAAATGACAAAAATAGACTTTTTTCCGGCCACATAATTTATCAGAAATTGTATTTTAAGGGCAAAGTATTCCAATGACTCTAAATTAAAGGGGTTAAAGTGGCTTTAAGTTATCTTTATAGGGTAATGTACTAAAATGATTAAATTTAGAAGAGTGAAGTGTTGTTTACCCATATAATTAACCAATGCTAAATTATAAAACCTATCCATTTATTGGACTTGAAAATATTTAAAACTAACTAGCGTGATAATACAATATATAATTATAATGATTTAATATTATATTGATGTGTATCTCAAATGCAGTATATCTATGAATACGATACCGCAAGTGGATTCCCGCATTTGGAACTAAGAGTATACACTTGCTCAAATTCTAGAGAAAATATACTGAATTTATAATGTTTGCAAAATAAATACAAATGAAGTTTTATAGATGATGGGAAAGTAGATACAATTCTTTATGATAGAGTTAATACTCATAAAGTGGTCCTTGTAAACTTTTAAAGTCAGTTAAAGCCTTGATTAGCCTTTAAAATATTTTAAAATTTCATGGGCCCATTGCAAAGTATATCAAGCATTATATTCTAAAAATTGCATGCTATATATAGATTTTTTTTTTGGGTGAAATAAATGTATAAAGCAATGAAGTGAGAAATTTTCAAGAAAAAAATATATGAAATTTAATTTAAAAAATTAATAAGATTAGATACCTCAATAATTTCAATCATTGTATTTATTGATCCGTACAATACCACAGATGACGCATTGAATATCCCACTTAAAAGATATGTTAATTTGCAAAAATTGGGAAAATCCAAGGTAGAGCATGTGGTTCAAAAGTAGAAGTCATTGATATATATTAGCATGGTGGTTGTTGAAAAATAGATTGATAGCAGAATGGTTGTGCCGCTATACATTGCCTCTTGTATTTCATTATCACATTCTTAAAATAATCATAGCAAAAGTTAGGACGAGTCATTTTTCCTTATACATGTTGCTTCAATTCTAAGTCAATAGATATTGTTAGACTTAGGCCACAATCAAATTAACATTAATAATAAAATTCATCTCTTTTCTTGTGAAACATATTTGGTCATAGGTTCAGATGATGATAGTTGAAATAGTTCAACTATTGAAACGCAATCAACGCTTTACTTTTTAATGGGTCCAACTATATACATTATTTTTTAATAATTATTATATATCCATTAAGGAATTACAAAAGGAAGATGACAAGGAGGGAAGGAAAAAAAAAACGAAGGAAATTGTGGTTAGTGGAATAATATAAACTACATATATGTAAATTTATTTATCAATCTAACAAATATGCTACAAACGATATTTTCATCCTCATCATTTAAATCAACTATTCTCAAATTTCATGATTCACGCCAAACTAATATAAATTTTTCTGAATATCTTATCATAATCAGGCAAATTGAGTATATCAAGATTGATTAATGGAGGTCTTACTTAATTTTGTTGGGTGCGAGTTTCAATATGAAATTGGAGACCAAATTAATGTCTATGGAGATCTCGAGAAAATTCTTCAATGCCCATAGATAAATTCTGGGATTGTAAAAGACATTGTTGAATAATTTAGTTATAAGATGGTGATAAGTCACATTGTCAATTCAACCTTCATTTGAACCTTCACGAAAAGAGAAGATGACGACGTCCCGTAATAATAATAAACAATTTAGATGGGATCGTATCCGGTTGTACTCCTAAACATACAAAGACACACATCCAGAAATGTAAGGGTAATAAATTTATATGGCATTATTTTAGTACATATATTAAAAAAAGAAAACATTATCAAGTTGGAGGCTTATGCATGATTAAACCTAACTTTTAAGCACTCATTAACTAGTACAGAAACTAACGCAAAATCAAAGCCCACTAAGTTTTACGCACAAGACTTATTGGTCTTCAACTTCTCAGGACTAAAACCGGCAAAATTGGGACCATAGACCTTGATAAAGGAAGTACAGTTTCAGGTAAAATTAACTCCTTGGACGGTACAAAGAAAGGTACCATGTGCTGAGAAGAACGTTTCAGTACCAAACTGTAAACTAAATATTCCTAGTATAGGGTAGTTTACGGGCCAATTTTGGTAGTGGGCTGTTCACTGTAGTATAAATTAGAGTGGTCCACTGTACATGGGCTGGGACTGCGCGAGTAGCATGCATATCCTTGGTGGCTGGTGCTATTATTCATATATTTTGATATTAATTAATAATTAATAATTAGACTTCTCTTTCATATACATATATATATGCGCATATTATTCATTTGTTTGTGGGTTGAATGATTTGAATTCGAGAAATGATTTGAGCTTACAGTGGTTTTAAAATTTTGGATCGTTATGAATGGGATCCTGTTTAAATAGCAGATATTAAGGTTTTAAACTTCCACAACTAAAAAATGTTGATATGAACTTTTGTTATAACTGTAGATGTCAGTCTACTTATATATATCATTAACCGATACATGTTTGAATCTGTTGTTTGTTGATTTTACTAAGGTATTAATTTTTGTTATTTTAGTATCATGCATTTGAGTCTTTTACTGACTAAACAAAATCTGTTTGCTCTGTGCGAAGAACACATTAAGGATTTGGAATTTATGGTATTCTTTTTACTAAAGAACCTTGCATTATATATATATATATATATATATATTGTTGATGAATAAAACAAGTCCATCTCCACGATCTGAACGGGTTATTACAGTGCATCTAATTTCCTAATATGATGCTTCCACTATGGAAGGAAATATATGTACAAAGCCATAAGCATTTCTTTCCCTTGTCAATTTAGTAATTGAAGAGGAATCATATTAATTATGGGAGCATTTTCATTTGATATAGAAGAAAACTTTTTCGAAGAAGAAAAATAATTTTTTATTTCATTTTTTATTGTATTTTTTATTTTATTTATGATCATATGACATATGTATTAAATATTTTTTTATAAAATTAATTAATTGAGAATCAAATATATTTAATGTAAATACAATAAATTAAAATAAAGGATAAAATAGAGAATCGAAAGTGATATTTATAACCTCGGCCAATGATTTCCTCAAGATTTGTGATTCACTGATGAAGGCTTGACATAGGCCAAGTGTACGATGCGTCACGGACCAAAATTGATGCCTGCAAACCCCTGAAGAGGAGATGAAGCATTCTTCCCAGCATTTGCAAATGCTATATATATGGACCCCTTTTTTCCAAAAGTCCACAAAGAAAACAGATAGTTTGGATCTGTAATTTCGTTTTATTCTCTATTTCATTTATTTTTTAGATAGATGTATATATCTATCAAATGTATTATTTTTAAAAAAAATTAAAGTAATTAATTGAAAATTAAATATACTTAGCATGTATTTATCAAATTAAAATAAAAAAATAAAATAAAATATTCAAGGTGAAAAACGGAAAGCTATAGCTAGTGTGAGAATTTTGAAGCTACGAACTTAGATGACGTCAAAATTAACAATTATTGATGGTTTCAAATGAAAATAACAATTGAGAAACATAATCAAAACCATTCACATTATATAACTTTCAAAATGCAATCCCGATTTTTCTAAAAAAAGAGAAAACAATTACAATTGTATGTCACACCAATAAGGAGAAAAGAAAACGCAACAATTCATAAAATTCAATATGTGACACTCGAAGTTAATATCAACACAAATAACAAATATAATAAGGAACAAAAAGAAAACAATTGCTGAAAAACATCGATCTATGACATCCTCGTTAGCTTAATCATCAATATCTGCATCACAGAAAACCCTCTCAAAGCCCTTAGACGAATAAAACGGCACCGTCAACTGTCCACAAGTAACCTTAAGCTTGCGATGGATCTTGAAAACCCCAATCTTCAACCTGATCTTGGCCCTGATTTTCACGTCCAAGCTCACATCCCCGGAGGCCCGCTCCATCCTCAAATCCCGGGCCACCGCCCCATAAAGCGCAGTATCTTTCGCCACCAAATCCAGACCCAAATGCGTGATGTTCCTCCTGGGCTGATAAAATGGATTAACATTGTTGACGGACAGCATGTGATCCTCGTACAGCAGCGTCACATCGATTCTGTCGTAGTACAATGAGATCCTTTTGTTGGGATTGTTTGCTCGGAGCACGAAGTGTAAGTTGGCGTTGAGGCGGTCGTTTGTTAAGTTATAGCCGCTGATGGAGCCCTGTTCGATGGAGTACCTGAGTTTTCTTGGTTGGACTGCTAGCCATGTGATGAGGACTATCAGGCCAACGAGGACAATAAGGGCCAGTATAACTCCGGCGATCAATCTCATCAGGGGGGAATGCCGCGACGGCTGCCCCTGCGCTCGCGGTGGCTGTGGTGGTGGCGCCATGGTGGTTGTGGTTTAATTTTCTGTGTTTTTGTTTTGGTGGCGGGGTGGTGCAATCTGCTGTGTACAAGTAAGTTGATTTATAGTGGAGAATGTTTTTCACGGGGGAGAGCGATTAACGGATACAGATATGTTTTCCATTTCTTTTACGATCGACGACACTTTTTTGATTTCTTGAATGGAACTCAAGAGATATGCGAGTAAGGGATTTGGGTTCCAGTTGGAGGAGAATAAAGAATTGTTAGATTAAGATGAATATTCTTGTCTTGCAGAGTGTAAACATGTCTTTTTCTATGGAAAATTTTGGGAATCTCATGCCTAAATAAATTGGTCCGAATTGCTTGGCTCTCAAGGTATTCTAAAACCATCTTTAAAGTTGTTCTCGTTTCATGGAGATTAAGGACTGGATGTTGATGTAATGATGTTTCGTCTTTTTTGAGTTAAGCTTAGGCCTGTTTTAAAATGAACTTGAAAGCCCATTTTCCCGAAAAAGGCCGGCCCAAGGAAACCCATGTTCTACTTTGAATGTGTCAAATGGGCCCGGCCGAGCCAGCCCGGCCACTTTATTCACGGTTCAAAATAGTTTCGAGATGTTTTGGGCCAGATTGTGGGCCATTTATGGGTCAGACTGTGACGGGCTCTTTTTTCTTCCTCTACTTCTTCTGTTTTTTCTTTTTTTAAATGGCAAAATCCAACTTAGCTCAAAATTAGCCCACTATATAAGTGGACCGATTTATATACCAGCCATACTAGGTGAGCCGGCCCACGAGTTATTTTTCTAATTTTAAAATAAATTTAAAAATTCTAATTTTTTAGATTTATATTATTCTTAATGTTTTTTTCAACAAGTATACTTTTTTGAAAGATTTAATAATTTATATTTATGTGATTTTTAATATTTTACAATACTTAAATTTTTATAAAAACTTATAAATGTATACTTATATTAATTTGTTGTATCAATTATATTTTTCCGAAATTACCCCCGAATAAGGTGGTGAAGAGTTTGGCATAGATCCCCCCTTCTCATCATTAATTTAACTAAAAATAATTACATAAAGTTGGATATGACCAAACCTATAAATGAAATTATATATTAATAATAAAAATAAATAAACAACTTTGTAATATTTCTAAATATGCCCAATGATAAACCAATCGTTCACTCAAATGATTTAAATCACTCTCGGATTGAGGTGTTGCGGTGGATGCAGTTTCAAGCCATTCTTATTTTATAAATTTATAAATTACATTTCTTATATTTAGTTCTTAATTTATAGTTTTTACAAATTTATAATTTAAATTAAAAAAATATCGCAAGCTAAGTGGGCTAGCCCGCAAACCGGCCCTCTTAGCCCACAAGTTGGGCCTAGGTCCTTCATGTTTGTGGGCCGAGCCAATTCCAAAGGTGCAAATTTTGAAATTAAGATAAGTTTTCAAATGAGTCAATCCAAACCATTCCATATTAAAGAAATAAACAAGCTGAATTAGGTTGATTTTTCTACCGCCTAGTCCGACCAATTTTTGACACCTCTAGATGCAATGTGGATTAAACCAAAACACAGCCCAAATAAGGTTATTGAGATTCAAATTTGAATGCGTTTGGTAAAAATAAAATTTTACAATTAAAAAAAATTATCTACACATAAGAATTCCGTATTTTAGGAATTGGCCTGACAAGAAATTGACATCATTGCCTCATGAAGCACAACTCCTTCATAACTAGACCAATTCTCTCGTCACTCCCAAAAGAAAATGGCAAGATTAATAAAAAAAGTTAAATAGAAATTACTATTAAATAAATTTTAAATAACAATATTTTTTTATTTTACCACTAATAATATTGATATGGGATAACCCAATAGGCTTAATTCAGAAACACTTAATTAGGACGTAGATAGGGTGTAAGACGACCCAATACCCATTAGGCCCAACTTGTCATAAGCAAGCCATATTGTCAATTAGGTCTCAACCACACTGGGCCTTATCCAATAAAGCGAATATCAACATTCACCTTATCGATCAAGTCATGGTCAATCACTATCGAAAATGTGGCGTTCAGTTTTTAGCCAAAGAGACTCAAATACAACGGAGTCACATTTTGTCGATCAAAGCCTACTTGCAGAAGTATTTATCTCAACTAGAGAGGTCGACCAAAAGCAACAACCTCTCTGCCACATTAAATGCTCTAACAAATGGCATGCCTCTGCATTAATGGCGCATGCTGCCACCAATACTACCTTGCTTGCCGCACCTAGCTAGTGCACACCTCCAGTGTACCACCTTATCCTGAGAAGCTGGAGATAGGTCCACCTAAAATAATAATATATAAGTAGGAGCAAACTTAAAGGTCTTGCCCATGCAACAAAGGCAACATAGATATATCATTCACACCAAGAAGGCTATTAGTACCTTATTATTAGCTTTCAACAAGGTATGCCATTTACTACTATAAAGTCTTCACTTTGCTGTTCTATCTTCTAATTGATTATACTGACTTAAATATCGGACTATCTTAGCTAAAGGCCCCTTGACGAGTCTAACGTTTGCTATTGATTGTAAGATGCGATCCCATTGCACACTCAAACGCTTTTGTTCGACAATCCACTTGGTCGATTTGATTGGATTTAGCCCAATGCTTTTCTAAATAGTTCACACCCTCATTAGATATATATTAAGTGATAATACATTTTTATTTTGTTATATTTATGATTTAAATTGTCACTATTAAGTGATGATACATTCTGTTTAAAGTTATCATTATTGATTATTAATTAATGACACAAATATAGTTACAAATTACTAACCACAAAAATTGTCATATGATCAATAACAAAATTTTTGTTATATCATTGTGTTTATGTCCTATACTCAATGTTGGCATGCACATATAATGACTAAAATCATAGTTGAATTCTAGGCGCACGGGTGTCGTCAATATGGAGCATGTGGGACTTTTGCAATTATTATTGTTCTATTTTGACGCACTAATTGTAAATAATGTAATGACTATAAAAATAATAAATATTATTATTTTGACAAATCAAAATTTTGTACCACTCGTATGAATATCTAGTTAAGGACAATTTTTGCATTGTCATTCTAATATATTCTCTCTACTGTTTTTATTATAGGGAGGCTCTTTGGTAATACTTTCAATTTATTGCTCTCTTCACAACCTAAGTACTATAAAAATCCTTACCAAAAAAGAACAAAGAAAAAAGCGGCAACAAAAATTATGCTATCAAAGCATGAAACACATATGCATTGGACCTTTAATCTAGACCAAACATACATCGCAGGACCACAAGAACCAAGACTTGGGTTGAAATACTTGAAACATGACATCATGTGTCTCAATTTACATTAGATTTATCAAATGGATATGTTAGGACAAGTGCAAAAACCAAATTATCAAAATTAGGTAATATTCTCTCAACCAACTTTTTGGTGCTCTCCAACAAATCAATATGCCCCAACTAAAATGGGAACTATCACATGACATAGCAAGATCTATCCTCCTTCCAAATACCTTGAAGTGGGCATCATCTCTTTCTTTTGATAACCCTATAACGTATATATATAAAAATATATATATATATATATCAGTTAATTATAAAATATATATATATATAATTAAAAGAAAAAACACAAGAAAAAGCACCCCATGAGGATTTTCAGCTGTCAAGCGAAAGCCCATTACAATTGGTTTACTTTTTCGCATCCAAATGCGATTCGCATTTTTGTTATTGGTACACTTGTCGCTGAGTCTGCCCAACCACAGACCTACACTCGGAATTTTATAATAACAAATATACCAAGATATAATTTTTAAAGTGAAAAAGGCAAGAGGGTTGCAAAAGAAAATTGAGAAAAAAGGACTAAAGGTGCATTGATCAAATGTGGGGCAATGGAGGTGGTCGCCGCATATCCCTTGGAATCATCCCATCCTTTGCAAACCTGTGGGAGAAGGAAGCATATTCTACTGTCAAAATCCCTTAAAAAGTAAAATACATTTTTCAATATTTATTGCCTATTCACAAACTTATATATGACCAACCTCCAGCCTCATACGCATCCCTCTGATAAATACTAGCTAAGTTAGCACTGCCATGTCCACGGTGGAGCCGCCACGCCGTGGCCAATACCAGTGGTGGCAGTGGTGGTGGTGCTGGCCTCTCTACTTATTTTGGTAGGCTTTGATCATCTCTCCTATATATATGGAGGTTATTGAACTTGGAAGTATAATTTCCATCATTTCTCCAACAGGGCAACTTCAATCCTTTGGCAAATTTTCATCATTTATAGCCAAGAGTAGCTTCGGTTTCTTGAGGTTTTTCGGCCTTGATGAAGGGCTATTCTCCAACGGCAACGATGAAAATCAAGATACCCTAGATTTTTATAGTACGGTCCATTATTCTTGTTTGTTATTCTTGGCGGGTTCTTTTCCCCTTTTTTTTTTCTTGTCAATTAATATGTACGACATAAGAAATAAGAAGATTGTCTTCTTCAGTCTTCTGCATGTTAGTGAGATGGTTTAATCTCCATATCAAAGAGAATTGAGTTCTGTGAGATTGTTGTTCAACTTCTTATCACACTGCTGTTCTTTCTCATGTTATAAGTTGACTAACACAATAGGGCAATATCGCAATATCGTTACGCAATTTGATGATCCAAAATTTCAAATGCGCCGCAAATAAATAAAGGGGAGATACTAAAAACCTAATATACTTTCTTACATTAAAAAGGTCATTCTGTTTACTTTACAATAGCATTTAATAATTTTTCTTTCGTTTCTTGGATTAAGAATTAATAATGAAGTACATATATTTTGAAGTTTTTTTTTTCTTTTAATTGCTAATTTATATTAGTCACAATTTTAATTTTAACTTTGAAATTTTTTGATATTTTTTTAAGAATAAAAAAATTAATGAATTAATATTAACATGTTATTATTAAGTTCGTACAAAATTAAAAGGCTCATGATGCCTACAGAAAAAATTGATGTTCAACATATAAAAGATTGAAAACATTGTAATATCATTAGAGAAATCCCAAAAGAAAGTCTACAAAAAAACTTAATCCATTAATAATTTCTTATATAAGAAGTTAAAGTGTAATTTAACCTAAAGATTTGAATATGTGTCAGTAAAAAATTGTGGGATGAACTTGTTAAGTCTAAAGATATTATTAACTTTTTGGTATAAAACTTTATGTTGTATTTAATCATTGAATTTATCTTTATATTTAGACTAGATGTTAAATTTTCACAAAATCTTTACAATTGAGGTATTGTTAGATTTACTATTGAGTATCTGGTAGTTAATTTAAAAGAATATCCAAAATTTTCATTAAATCGATGCCAAAATTAACCAAAAAAAAAATAGAAGTTTCACATGAAAAAATTAAAGCCATCTAAGCTATTAAGAAAGCATGCATACTTAAAAATTATGAAATTCGGGGATTTATTTTGTTAAGTGATCAATTAATTCAATAACATTTTCTTCACCCTTATATGTATAAAATTTAGAATTTGAATTGTAATAAACTTTTTATGTGCATGCTTGTATAAATAAAAAGAAATATAAAATTTGAATTTAGAGCTAATAGATTTTAATATACCAATATGGTATATAACTAGATTAATTAAGGCTTGTTCTCTTGACGTTTTCCAAAATATTTTCCAACTCATAGAACAATTATAAAATATGTACACGCTCCCCAATTCTTCTTCTAAAATACAAAATTTTAATACTAAAAAAACCCTCACAATACAATTACAAAATACACTATACCTTAAAAACTACACCTACCTCATCATTTCTGACTTTATCTTTCATATCACTTATTTATTTATCACTTTTTCACCTCGCTCACACACACATTTACACATATATATTTACATATTTGGAAATATTAAAATTTTATTAGTTAAAAAATTCTAAAACTTGAATTTATAAATTTAATTAAACTAATTATAGAAAAAAATTAATTAATATTAATAAATAATTTATTTATTAAATTAATTAATTAAATAATGTATTAATCGTATTTAATAATTAATCTCTTAATTAAATAGTACATTTATTCATTTAATAAACAATTTAAGATGTTTTAATTTGATATAGTAAATAAATCAATCTTCTTCAAAAAAATTAATTTTCATTAAATATTAATCTTCATATTTTATTTAAAAAATTATAATAAAAAATTTAATTATAGCAAGATATTTATTTAATAATCTATTATGTTTAATAAGTTAATATTAATAAAATTAAAGTGATTATTGAGAAAACTAATTAAATTTAGGTAAAAATTATTTTGATTATTACTATGTCATTTATTTATTAAATATTGTATTAATTAAATAATAAGTTAAAGTAGTTAAATAATTTATTATTTCTATATTACTTAAATTTCATACTTAAGGTATAATTAAATATTATATTTATTTATTTAATAAATAATTTCAGATGACTTAATTTCCTATAATATGAAATTATTTATTTTTTTTAATTTTATGAATCATTATTAAATCTTATATATATTATTTTATTTAAATAAATAGTTAAGTTTTTCTTATACAAAACTTGTAAATAATAAATAGTTAAATAATTATATTTAATTAATAAATAGTAGTTGGTTTATAATTAATGTATAATAATTAATTTTTTTATATAAGTTGATATTAACAATTATGATATAATTATGGTGTTAGTCAATTTTTTATAATTAAAATACAATTATGATTCACAAATAATTAATATTTATTAATAAATATTTTCTTCTACATAATACATTATTTGCTAATGTTAAGTTTATAAATATATAAATATCAAAATAAATTACCATTTGAATTAATTACATATCATTTTATTACAACCATTATATATCAATTATTACATACACACACATCACTCAACTATAAATACACATCCATATATTACATAAAAAAAATTAATTTCACCCTACAAACCTAATAAAACTGTAACTAGTTTGACATCAACTGTAAAATTTATCTCCCTCAAAACATAAAGAAACAAACAATTTATTTTTAAATTATTTTTTATATTTTTCCAAATAAAAAAAATATTTGGCACATTCTCTAAATTTTCTTCAAAAAAAAAAAATATTCTTCCAAAATATTTTTTAAAAAATGCTCAAAATATAGGAGCACAAGCCCTTAGATTTCAATCTTAAATATGTTAGGCCACTTATTTGGGATTTGTGTTAGCATGTGAATCTTTTATAGGCTAAAATTCATTTGGCTTAGTAGTATAAATTTCCGATATAATAGGGGAAGACAAAAGTTCGAACCTTAACGACTTTTTGAAGTGCATACGTACGTTATAAAAAAAAAGTGAATTATTTATGATATTTGAATTTTTAAAATTTATTTTAATTGAAAACCACTCAAATATTTTACATTAATAACACAGTATTTTAAAGTCAAAATTCAAAATTTAATATAAACTTAAAGATCTAAATAGCCATCCACCAAATTTCTAGTTTCTCCTTCAAAATTTAAATATATTAAATAAGTTTTAAAATAAATTCAAATTTCTTAGTTCAACACAAATCGGGGTAATTTATATTTGAGATTTTTATATACATTATGTTTATATATATGTGTAGCGGGAATTTAAACAAGTAAATTTTTTTAATTTTTTTTTTGTTTTTTATTCTTTTAGGTATCCAAACGTCACTTCTGCTGTGCCTACGTTTTAGGTCTATTTTCCCCCAAAATTCAGAACAATTCGCCTTCTTCCCTCCAATTTTTCTTTGGGAACTCGTTACTGGAAACTAATCTGCTTCATTTCTGTCCCTTAATCGGCAGTCGCCGGCCACCAGGTATGGGACGCGTTCGTCTTTAGCTCTTGAATTTTCCCCCACGGTTTCAGGGTTTTTGCTCTTGATTTCAGCAATCTCTTTGTGCGTCGAATGCTGAGTATGTCCACTGGGTAAATCTTGATACAAACAATTGATTCTAAAATCTTGAAGTAAGGAATGAATTTTGGTTTAACTTTTTCATATTTAAAAACGCCCAAAATTTTTAATTTTGCTGATTGTATCAATTTTACTGTGCCGCCCAGATTGGTGGCGTTTGGACTTTTGACTTGTTAATAAAAATATAGATTGGTCTAGACACTTTGCGGTTCTTAACTTCTTTTTAATGGTTTTACAGTTTAAAAAATTTATCAGGAAATTAATTATTAGAAAATGGTGATTTTGTTCTCAGAAGGATGATATATTAGCAGAGTAATTTTCTGAATAAGTATTTTCTTCTTTGCTTTCATGTGTTTAAGTGGTTTGGACTTTATGATGTTATGATCTCAGAAAATTGGTACACATGTGTGTGTGTGTGTGTTTAAGTGTATATATTCCCTCTTTGTTTTTTTGTGCTGCAAAAGCCTTTCCCCTTTCCTATTTCATGCAATTCAAGGAATTTAAACAGTTGATATTTAGGATATTACTAAATTGCTTGAAATTTTACTATCGGAATCATTTGATCATGTATTTTCTTTGTCTAGTATTTGCTACAAAGGCTTCTATTCACCCAGCCGAATTCTTGTTTCAATATATTCTTCTTTGAGTGTGTTAAGGCTTATACAACATATCATTTAGAATATGATTATATTTATGTTCCATCTAAAATAATTAAATATCAATTCAAACCCTCCCATTTTCATAATTACAAATTTCCCTCTTTATGTCTGGTCTGTTGAAAATCCATCTGAGACCTGAGTTAACCACTTTGGCCCCATCAATGATCATTTTGTCGTCCAGTATCTTAATGCTATGTATACTTGGGAACAGGTATATATTTGAAGGGATGTCGTTGTAATACATTAGTGATTAAATTTTATTGCTGTATTGTTACCAACTCCCACCATCACCACCTTCTCTGTCTCCCTCATTCCTTCTCACTACCATTGCTTCCTATCACCTCTCCTCTCCTTCCCTTCTCTCTTTCCTTTCCCTCCGTCTCCATATTTTCATCTGCTTTTTTCTTTTCCATTCTGTTCTCCCTCCCCTCAACCTGGCCCTTCTCCTCTCTCTGTCTTTCTCTCTCTTGTGTTCCCTGCCCACCCTTTCTTCTTCATTGTTCTCTACTCTGTTGACCGCCCCTATCTCTTTTCCTCTCCCTTAAATCATTTTTCTACTAATGCAATAATGCTTGTTTGTCTGCCATGTGTATAAAGAATGACAAAAAAATCTTTTATTTCATTTTCCTCCTTATATATATATTTATTTATTTCATTCACTCTCATTCTAATTTATAAATCTTACCAACAGTATTTTGGTAAGTGAAATATAAGGGCAGTTGGGGTAGCACAAAAAAGGAACTCTACTATTCCTTCAGTTCCCATTTTAGCAATTACTTTATTTATTTATTTACTTTCTTTTGAGGGGATAGGGAGGGGACTTATGCCCTATTTCACCAAATAATTTTTTTTCCTCCAAATTACCCCATCTCTTATCACTTAAAGTAATGATATGGCACCTCTAGCTCTTAAACACTGTTTTTAATGGAGATAATTAATGATATGCAAAATTTTCACCCTTTCAGATCTAATTTAAAATTCTGTGTTCAGTAAAATGTGAGCATAGAAATTGAGACAAGGTAAATTAATTTTCCTTTTGATGTTAGCATATTCTGTCCAAAACCTAGCGGTTTGGGAAGCTAGTAAATTTGCTAAACTTAGAGGGAGGGAATGAATTGAAAGTTAGCTATTTCGGGAGAAAAGTAGGCGCAGTTAACCCTTTAGGATGTACTTAACACTTTATGTGACACATTATCTGATTGAAAATAATAAGAAGAGATGGCTACCAATGAAATAAATCTCTATGCATATATGTATGTTGTGTGAGCTATATCTACCTTCTTATCTTTCATTGTGTTCTTGAGCTCTGTCACTATTCTAACTTTCTGATTTACCACTGAAATGCAGCAAAGGATCAATATCCAGGAGGGTCCTCAATTTAAGAAATTGATTTTCAAGCAATTGAGTTTCCAATACTGGAATTATCTTTAACAGTTACCTTGCTGTTACATTGAGAACAAAGATGATTAGGACATACTGCACAACCCCCTTTTGGATTGATTCCAAATGGTTGTGAGCATCTCCCAAAGCAATTTTGGTTGGACGATATCTTGGTAAGATTATTTATTTGATCTAAAGAGTTTTCTTTTTAATAGTATTGCAATGTATGTATATTTCTATTTAAATTTTTTCAAGAAATTGATGGTTGAGGTGTTTATCTAATCTTTTTAGTGTGTATAGCCTGAGGATGAGAAACATTAGCAATTGGCAGATATAGATATCCTATGATACACTTATGGATTCATCATTGTCATGTGGATGCTTGCTATGCAAATTACATATGCTTGTTAGTGAACGCCGTTAGTTCTGTACGTATCACAAGTGTACCATGTATTATTCAATCCCATCAAGATTATGCTGTAAACAGGCTGCGAGAGTGTTTTGTTCCAGAGTAAATAACAGAGTAAAAGATTAAAGAATTATTTAACATGCATTGGGCCTTCAGGTTTTGTTGACTAGAAATAAAAGTTGGTAATTTCAGAGTATAGTTCAGAGAGTCTTTCCAAAAGACTTGACACATTTGACCATAGCAGCAACAAAGATGCAAAAGACAAAAATGCATACACGTGCATGAAAGCTCTTTGCAAATCTGGATTTTCTTTTTCTTTAGACTTGATGCTTGTTTTCATTTTTGTAGTATTTTTGAAATAGTGATACATAATGGTGTTGATGTTCCTCAAAAGAATGTACATATGAAATAGTTGAACTATATGACAACTGTTATATGAGAAAAGGAACTTGCATAACTTGTGAGGAAAGCTTGTAGTTTCCAGTTATATATTTACCATGTAGCGGCATCTCGCTGTTGCAAGCTTCTTCATTTCTCTGCTTTTTTAAGTCCTGAATGAAAGCCCTTTGCTTAAGAGAAAGTCTCCGCAACTGAAGAAACAAAGTTAGTTTAGTTCTTCCATTCCTCAGCAGCAGACTGAGAGACAGTAGCTGCGTTTCTAGAGCAGACTGAATGCTAGCTGTGGGCAATGCCCAATGAAAAGGCAGCAACTTGTTAGGAGTAGAAGCTGATGTTTTTGCTGTTTTTTCCGGATAGACTGCTTTCTCCACATCCTGGGAGCTTAGTTCAAGTTTAAGACGTTATGCATTTGCATATTTCTAGTTTTCGCTACCTCAGTATGAAAATTTTTCCCAAGTTCAGCTTACGATTTATGGAGTTCATTTTGTGTTGCAGTGATACTGATGGATAAAGTCAATAGTCAGGGAAACTACAATCCCCAGGTAAGCAGAATGTTGAATTTTTAACTTACAAGTTTTGTGGCTGCATTTTCTATTGGTAAGGCCAGGATTAACTTTATTCGTCTTCTTTCTGTTTTTATTTTTTCCCTGAAGAATAGACAGTTGACTATTTGACCAATTAAAAAGTTTTTTTTTTAATGGTCAAGTAATTAGATGGATTATAAATTGTTGCACTAATAGTGTGTGTATGCTGCTGATCACACTTGTGAGATGTGCACTGTATGTTTATGTATATTGCCACTTATAGTGTGAGATGTGCTCCATATTGTTATGCATTCCCACTTCTATAATATTTTTGAATTTTTGGTCTATGTACTGCATTATTATTTTCTTTTTCTTTG
>JACGDI010000426.1:168421-178835 GCA_014898725.1 Jacaranda copaia | reverse complement strand
TGAATTCTGCCTAGAGAACCCCTTAATTGTTCCTTCCTTTTTTTCTTTTATCTCCATATTTCTTCACACAATCTTGAAATATATGTGCTCAAGTGCATTGTTTGTTTTGATCATCTAGTGATTCTCTTTTTACATGAATCTGGAAATTCAGAATCAAGAAAATCTTATGTTGCTCCTATGTTCAAATATTTATTTATTTGTTTCTGATAAAGGTCGTATTTTCGATAATATGGATATTTGATGTTTGATATTAGGCCTATGCAATTGATTTTACTTTGTTATTTATCTGTTGCAATGTTGAAGGACATGGGTTCTGGGGAAATAGTGGTGTCCTCCATTCGGTCTGGGATGAAGAGAGAATTTGCCTTGATGATGAAGGCACAATCAGAAATGGGTGGGCTTCCAGAAGGTCGAAGAAGAGTGACCAGGTTGCAGAGCGCCAGTAGTTCCAGCAAAGGCCACGGGGGAAGTGATGGTAAGATTCATAAAAGAGTAAAGGGGTCTGATTCCAAGAAGATGAAAAGGGATGAAGAAAAATTGGGAGGGGAAAATGTGGGGAAGTTGGAGCCTGTTGATGTTCTGGATGGCAACAAGGAGGCCAATGGGAATGTAGCAGAGGTAGGGTCTAATGTAGGAGATGATGTGAGAAGTTTAGAGGCTGAGTTAGTTGGTGTAGAGAGGAGTGAGGTGGAGAAAGTGGGGGCTGATACTGATCTTACGGAAGTCGTCATCCAGCCTCTGTGCATAGAGTCACCATTGCCCCAGGTTGGAGGTAGTGATAGAGATTTTATTCAAGAAAAGGATAGAACAATTAGAGGAGCCTCTGATTTAGGATGTGAGAGAACTGGAGAGGCAACAAGCAGGCTATCAGAGAAGCCGCTGAGGAGGTTTACTCGCTCATCCTTGAAGCTGCAGGCTCAGGAGATGGAGTTAGGATCAAGGACTGGATTAGGGGAGAGTGGTGGTTCAGTGACTTTGACAACTAGTCCATCAAAGTTAGAGATGAAAATGTCTAAGAAGGTCGAGTTGAATAGGACTCCTACGAAGTTAAAGGATCTTCTTGAGACAGGGTTGCTTGAGGGTTTACCTGTTCGTTACATTCATGGCTTGAAGGTAAAATATTTGTGAATTAGTTTGAGTTCTATCAACTTTTTAATATGCCATTGATTGTTCTCTTTTCTTTGAACTTTTTTAGACGAGAAAGCGGCCATCTGAGCTTCAGGGAGTTATTCAGGGAACTGGGATATTATGTTCATGTGATGAATGCAAAGGAAGGAAGGTAAAGGTCCTGAACATTACTAATTTCCAATTAATTTACAGGATTCGGCTCCACTTACTTTTGGCTGTTGTTGATGCAGGTCATCACGCCTAATCAATTTGAAATGCATGCGCATAGTGCAAATAAGCGTCCACCAGAGTATATCTATTTGGAGAATGGAAAGAGTCTCAGAGATGTACTGAATGCATGCAAAGTTGATCTTTCAGACTCCCTGGAATCGGTGATTCAGAACGCCATTGGTCGTTCAAATTATATGACTGCTTTCTGTCTGAATTGCAAAGGTGATACTTGTGGTCATTTCATTGATATGTCATAAGTTGCATGTGCATTTAAATGGGATATTTGACATCCTTTAGTTTTTCTGGGTTCTATGCTTTTAGGGTTGATTCCTGAAGCTGGTGCTGGCAGATCAATGCTTCTCTGTGATTCATGTGTTCTGCCAAAGGATTCTGGTCCTAGCAATACTCAGATCAGTGATACTGCCCATAGGTAATGTGGCTAGCTATGAGGACTAAATTAATGAAACTATATTTGATGTAGTGCTTGTTTCTTATATATGTACTAGCATTACACATCTTTGCCTAGTAACCTTATCAGTAACTAAAGAACTTCAAGGAGACCATATCAGTGGATGTGTTAGATAGTGATAACTATGAATACCTCTTTACTTATTTATTTATTTATTTTCTATTAAAACTGGTTACTGTACTCAGTGCTCCAGGGAATGAAGTAAAATAAATAGATAATGGAGAGAAAAAGGAACATAGTGAGGATTGTTTTATCCAAATGGTATCATAAGATCAAATTCCACGCTGATATATATATATATATATATATATAGAGAGAGAGAGAGAGAAAGGATTAGATGCTCGGGTATTAACATATGAGTAATGTTTTGCACAGTTCGCCCTTATAGGTAACATATGCATAACCATATACTAACCTCTTTTGGCCTGAGAATAAACCATAGAGTTGAGGACATAAATGCAATATATACCTACAAGTGTTTTGCCTCCAAATCATGTACCAAGCTCATTCAACTTTCTATATCTGCTCGATAAACAAATAAATATACAGACTCTGAACTTCTAGGAAGAGTAGAAAATTGGTTCAATGGAAATATGTAATTAATGGCACAAGGGTTTTGTGAGAAATGTGATAAACATTTGTTAAATATGGTATTTGTTTAGTGTTATTTTAGGTGGTGATACACTGAACATGTCACTGTAAAATTGTGAAAACTATATATCCTACCTTCTCAGTCATTAGGATTAGACTGACACAATTCTACAAATTCTACAATTCTTCTATCATAGTTTACAAGTTTTTAAATATCTAGTGAAGTTTTTCCACTTTGTCTGTAGCTGTGAAACTCCACTGCTGTCAGCATAACCCATTAAGCATGTTCTTTTATCTTCTTATGGTGTGCGCTTATTGAAGTGGTCTGCTTATGGAGAGCATTTTAGGTCTCCAGTGGCTGGATTATCTGCTCCTGTTTCCTCTAGTTGTCCATATGAAGTTCCTGAAAGTGCTCAGGTTTCTTCAAATAGTCAACCTCAAATGAAACGTCAAGGGAAGCTAACACGGAAGTAAGTATTCTCCTATGCTATTTACAATACATTTTATAATTTCACAGTCATCTTCAAATGTAACATTTTTTCCTGCAGCTGTTTGTATCATAAGGCTCATTCTTCTTGTTTCCATTTTGCAGGGATTTAAGAATGCATAAATCAGTCTTAACAGAGGATGTGCTTCCTGATGGCACTGCTTTGACTTATTTTATGCATGGAAAGGTGAATGCAACTTATCATGACCCTCTTTGGATGCCTCCTAGTTCTAGGTTTCTGGAAACAACTCTGACAATTTTCCGTTGAAATGATATTTAACACTTCATTACATTCTTGCTATGGAACAGAAAAAGCTCGAGGGTTATAAGAAAGATGGTGGTATCTTTTGCTTTTGCTGCCAAGAAGTGGTATTTGTTGTTTTGGTTTTTGATTATGTGAAAATTTAAATTCATTTTTTGTGTGATTTACCTGGAAGCTATTCGTATGTGATGTTGGCAACCTTACTGTTTATGAACAGGTGAGCCCCTCACAGTTTGAAGCCCATGCTGGTTTTGCTTCCCGTCGAAAGCCGTGAGTATTTCTTTGAGTTTTCCATTCTCATAATTCTTTATGGGACTACAGTATTTTTCATTGAACCTGAGTATTCATACTTTGCATAAGCACAATGCCTTTTGTTAGGGCAACATAAGGATCACTAGGTACATGAGTTGGCTCAGAGGATAAGTATTAGAAGTTTTTAAATTTTTTGTTCCATTTCTTTAACTTGGGTGTGCTTGGCCTGCAGGTACATGAGTATATACACTTCAAATGGAGTATCCCTGCATCAGCTATCCCTCGAACTCTCCAGAAACCGTAAATCATCTTCAGAGGAAAATGATGATCTTTGTTCTATATGTGAGGATGGAGGGGATTTGCTATGCTGTGAAAACTGTCCACGAGCTTTTCACATTGGTGAGATTATTATCACGTTGCAGTATTTGTTATGGGATGTTTTATTTGTTTAATTTTTATATATTTCTAAAATCATACAAATTATGCAGTTGTTTGAAAGTTTATGCCTAGGTAACATGTACTGTATATGATACGTTACTACAATAAACCCTAAGATCTTTTGGTTCTTCTTTCCATCTAATAAATCCTCTCCACGTGATTTTTAGATGTATTGTTTTCCTACTGTTTTTGTTCTCTTTAGTCTAGATTCATAACTTACTATCCTGGAACAAACCCACAGTCCTGCCAGCCCATTTATGGTTACCTTTGTTGTTAGCAACTTAGCATTTGATCCTTTCCCCACTTCTTACATAGCTTACTTTGCTCTCTTGGTTCCTCTTGCAGAATGTGTTGGGCTATCTGGTATTCCCAAAGGAACATGGTATTGCAGATATTGCCAAAACATGTTTGAAAAGGAGAAGTTTGCGGAGCGTGATGAAAATGCACGCGCAGCTGGAAGAGTTCCTGGTGTTGATCCTCTTGCAGATATAATGCAACGGTGCATTCGCATTGTTGGGGCGTTTGAAGCTGACATAGGTGGATGTGCCATTTGCAGGTTGTGCATTAACTTTACTTTTTCAATATCCTGACCCAGTTTATATTTGCATTCGATTAAACATTCCATTGTTGTCTTAATGAACAATTATATTTGCGTGATAAATTATCCTCAAGTTTTTTTCAATGAATCAATAAAGCACAAAAAACATGTTTCAGCTGGTTTATTTGATTTTAGTGTTAATGGATATTGTTAAAATTGACTCAGACTCTGTATTGATTCGTAATTCTGTATATTGCTTCATTAAAGCTATTCTATCTCCTCTACCCACTAACACCTGTACCGTTATCTCCTCTCTTTTTGCCATTGTTTGGGTAACTGTGTTGAGATCTGTTTCTTGCAGGGGTCATGATTTCAGCAGAGAATTTAATGACTGCACAGTTATTATATGTGATCAGGTAGTAGTTTGTTCTTTGTCTGTTATGTATTGAATCAAGTTGAAATGCTTAGCCTTTTCTGATGTCACAAGCATGATAAACCATGCATCTGGTTTTTGTAGTGTGAGAAAGAATACCATGTTGGTTGTCTAAAGGAGCAAAAGATTGCTGATTTAAAGGTTTGCTGACATTATAACCATGTTAATGGTTCCTCAGTTTTTAGAACTCATAAATGCAATTAAGGCCTCTATTGTAAATGAATGGTGTCATACAAACTGCAGGCATTGCCGAAAGAAGAATGGTTCTGTTCCATACAGTGCAGAAATGTTAACTCTGCCCTTCATAAGTTGATTGGGGATGGCGAGCAGAGGCTTCCACAAGCTCTTACAGAAATTCTAAAGAAGAAATGTGAGGGACAAGGTTCAGAGCAAAATCCTGAGCTTGATATAAGATGGAGGCTGCTCAGCGGGAAAAATGCTTCAGAAGATACCAGGGTGTGGCTTTCTGGTGCTGTCTCTATTTTTCATGTGAGTGCATGTTGACTGCTGTTTCCCTGAGTTATTCGGAATGGTCCCTTTCTTTTAAATGTTTATAGCACTAACCAATTTGTCTAACTATCTGAGCTATCATATTTCTGTGCTTCTCTAGTCTCTATCGTTGGGGATTGGTTGAATCAATTTGTGAGGAACTTAATGATGACATAGGTAGTAAAAGTTCTTTTCCCTTCACAAAATTGCCACCTAAGTTTATGTTATGAATTGTCAACCGTAGAAGTTGGGTATCGATTTTTGCTGTCAATTAGGAAATAAGATTCCAACTAAAAGTAAAAAAAGGGGTGATTGCTCCGTATTTCTTCTTTTCCTCAAATAATCATCAGAATAAAATGGCACTGAAGGCATCTTGCTAACATTGCACCAGCCCTTTTTTTTATAATTATTGTTATTAATATTATTATATATTTGGTGGCATTCTCCACTTTTACTCCTGTAGCTTCTCAATATTTGAAGTCACGGCAGCCTTTGACCTGATTCTTCATAAGCTAGTTGTCAATGATGGTTGATTTCCTGGTGCATAAGCAAGAAACATAATTGGTTCTATCATCCTGTTTTACCTTTTATTAGGCTTAGCATCACAGTCGGCATGATCATGAAGGATTGCATTTATATCTTTTGAAATTTCAGTTAGTCATTTCATTCAATGAGCCCTTCAAAACTACCCAGCCAAATTTTAATTGTTTGGCAAATTTTTGCTACTTTATTTGGATAATCTTGCTTTTCTTATGATGTTACTTTTTGGGCCTAAGAAAATCTCCTGGAAGTTGACTTAGACCTACCAAATTTTCTTCAGGACCGATTTGATCCTATTGCTGATGCCAGCACTGGCCGCCTTGACCTCATTCCTCACATGGTTTACGGGTAATGAGTCTGTTATACTTTCTCACATGCCTTGTACATCTATTATCTTTCATTGGACCTTCTGTCAACTATTACTGATGATCGGCAGGAGGCACTTCAAAGACCAGGATTTTGGTGGCATGTATTGTGCCATATTGATGGTCAAGTAAGAAATATTATGATCTCCTATTGCATTACCATTTTTCCCCCTTTTGTTGAATTTGATCTATGTAGTTGATTATTTCTGCAGCTCAGTGATAGTATCTGCTGGAATTGTTCGAATTTTTGGGGAGGAAGTTGCAGAGCTTCCCCTTGTGGCAACGAGGACTGATTGTCAAGGAAAGGTGAGCTTGCTGAGTTGGAGGGTAATAGGACACTTTGTTATGCCTGGGCTTCCTTTTACCATCTCTGTTATAAGAAGATTTAGGATACAAAAGTTTGATTTTTCAGGTGCCTTGTATATTTTACAAATCACTACTTCTCTTGCAGGGATACTTTCAATCACTCTTCTTTTGCATCGAAAATCTTTTAGGATCCCTCAATGTGAAAGATTTGGTGCTTCCTGCTGCTGATGAAGCACAATCATTGTGGAAAAACAGATTCGGGTTTGAAAAACTTGGCGAGGAACAGGTTGGTTAATACATTTTTTTAGCTCATGTATATTCATTGTGCAAACTTTTAGGGAGATTTTCTTTGTTTTTTGTTATTTAAATATAACTCTTGTATCTGTTTGTTTGCTTGCAGTTGGATCGATACAAAAAGAGCTACCAAATGATGATATTTCAAGGAACAGCAGTTCTACACAAGTCGATCTCCAAGTCGTGAACTATCATCCCTTTTTGATTGGTGGTGCATGTACAAGATTTGAAGCGGTTTTTGCTTCTGTTTGGCAAAGCTTATTACATTTCATTTGTTCATCTTATAGAAAATGAAATCTCAAAGGTCACAGTTAATAAATCCAGGCTGCAGTTCCAATGTATCCGACTGTTCAAAATATAAACTGAACTATACTGCAAGGTTTTCCGATGTAGTTGGATCTGTTTTGTCAAAATCTGTAGATTTTTTTCCCCTTCTTGTTCCTGAACCGGAATGATAGTTACTTTTTTTATTAGCTGAGGTTTTTTATTACGGTCTTCCCCTTAGCTGTTCATAACTTGGTCTCATAATCTGTTCTTACATATTTGAAGTCTTTTATGGAGGTTGATTAACCAATTGTACAGCTAATTAAATTGTAGAAAATAATTGTACTAAGTGGACTCTGGTTTTAGTGATGTGCGATGTGGAATGAGAAGCAGATTATGAGTGCTCACACGGGCAAATCTGTTTCAAGTCGCTAACATTGTAAGCCAGTTGTTAATACTGTTGCAAATACACCCAGGTTGGCTTGAGCTGTTCATTTGTAGTGAACTCAAGACAAGATTATCACAAGGTTTTAAGGCGAAAATTTTGGTCTATAGACTGTAATCTAACAAGCATTGAACTTTCTAAACTACATTGCCTGCTTTTGGATTGTCTTTCTGAAATTTGTCATTAGAAATGGACTTTAAATTACTTCTATATTCCCTGTTGTTAACAAATATTAAAAATTTTTTTGAAGAAAATAGGAAAATTATCAAAAGGTAATTTAGGAAAATAAAATAAAATGAAACAGAGACATAAAATAACTAAGTTTTCCTTAATAATTTTAAAAAAAAAAAACTCAAAAATATTCAAAATGTGAAAGATCAAAGTGTCGCCCCTTCTATAAATACGAAAAAATATATCTATGAATTTAATATATATATAAATATATATTACAAAAACTTACATTTTTGTTATTACTTTTTTTAATATCTGAGAGGCTGTTGGCTCTGTTACGTCAGCAGGTATTCGACCGGCGGACTCTACTCCCAACTTATTCTTTGGCTTTTGCTCCCTTTCCCTGCCCGCACTTCCTGTTCAATTGCGAACCTGTCTGCTGGCGCCACCAACCATCACCGTCAAACCCCTGCATCGGGATTCGGTTGGCCATTCCCCTTCCATCAGTCCATCTGCGGCATATTCAAATTTTTGCCCAATTGCAAATGCTAATCCTGAACAACTGCAATACTAACGACTGGAATTTTCAATGTTGCAGGGCTGAGGAATTTGAAGTGATGAAAATGGGTCACAGCAAGCACAAGCAGAGGCAATCTGAGAAAGATAATCACCGTCACCAATTCCATGGCCGGTCTCATCATCTCCACATGCACGCAGCTATACTTCAACTATTCCAACTCCACAAAATTACACAAATCAATTCTTTTCATCTTTTTATGGTCTTTAATTGTCTAAAAAAAAAGAGAGAAAGTAGTGGGAAAACACCCTATGTTAGAAATCATACAAACGAAGCAATAGAACTGAATAGCGGCCACTTTTTTCAGGTTAGAATAGCTTTTAATTTCTTACATAAAATAAATAATGATATTAGAAATTTTGTTCCTTGCATTATTAAGATACTTATTAATACTAATCAAAATATTTATTTCTCATTTCAAGATTAACTGTAGCAAACAAAAATAACATTTTAGTTATATTTGTTTACAAATTATATATTTTGAATTATATTTTTTGAGAACATAGGTTTTGAGAGTGAAATTAGGAAATAGAAAATTAATATTGAAAAATCTAATGTATGTTTATGATTTTAAAATAATAAAAAAATATTTTAAAAAAATTTGACATGTTTATTTATATTTTTAAAAAAAATTCTACTAAAAAATATTAATTGGATAATTGTTATGTTAAAATATTAATTTATTAATCATTTATCAATTAAATTATAAAAATAATTTAACCATTTCAAAAACTCATTTTAGGGGAAAAAAATAACATGTTTGGTCTACATGTAACCAACCATAACCTTTACTTTTCCGAATTTTTTAAATAGTGGGTAGATTTGATTTGAGCAACTACAGTAAAAAACATAGAACTAATTGGAATCCAAAAAAATGCAGGAAATTATAGTAAAACAAAACCACATAATATTCAAACAATTTCCTAAACAACAATTATAAGATTGGATAAACCTATCCAGCAGAAGGCCAAAAAAAAAACCCAGAAAGGCAGAAAACAAACAGCCCTTTACATCTAAGCCACGAAAAACGAAAACAAAAAAACCACAAAATCTAAGAACTAGTAAATTTGGTCACAGCCTTAGTTCCCTCCGAAACAGCATGCTTAGCAAGCTCTCCAGGCAACACCAATCTAACAGCAGTCTGAATCTCCCTTGAAGTAATTGTGGGTTTTTTGTTGTACCTCGCCAATCGCGACGCTTCCTGTGCAAGCTTCTCGAAAATGTCGTTGATGAAGCTGTTCATGATTCCCATGGCCTTGCTGGAGATTCCAATGTCCGGGTGCACTTGCTTCAGTACCTTGAAGATGTAAATCTTGTAAGTCTCGACGCTCTTCTTCGCCCTCTTCTTCTTCTTATCTCCAGCGGCCGCGGCGCCGTCCTTCGGGAGCTTCTTCCCGGCCTTGGGCTTCTTCTCCGCCGCTGGGGCCTTTTCCGCCACGGCGGTTTTCTTCTCCTCCGCTGGCTTTTTCTCGGCGGGCTTCTTCTCTGCCTTTGGTGCCATTTTTCTCACTGGAGACTTCTTCTAAAAAAGGTTAATAAGAAATTCTTTTTCCTGCTTCGGTTGCTTAAGAAAACAAAAGTGTGGATGATGGAGAGACGTAGGTGGGAGAATTGCTTAAATAGATGGAAAGATGGGATTTGATTGGTAGATTAGATGTGTCGCGGATTGTGCATCTACACCGTTGATAAGTATTAACTAACGGTGAGGAATATGGATGGTGCGATGTTACTGGGATAGGTTGCGTGTTTGGATTGGTTACTATTTACGGACTTGGATTTGGAACGTCGCCCGTTGATTAAGATGAAAATCTGCGGACGAGATCTTGTTTGGAAAAGCCGGAACTTTTGGGCGTGGTTTTAAGTTTTGGGGATTGGTTCGGAATCTTTTCGTTTGCCGCGAGAGGTAGGATTTGAAATTTTCACTTTGTTATTTCGACTCTTGAAAATTATGGGCAATGTTTGGTTATATTTTGTTTGTTTTGGATGATGTAGTTTAGGAAAATAAGTTTTGAAGGTGGAATTGAAAAATATGAAATTTATGTTGAAAAATATGATGAATATTTTATATTTTAAGAAATAGGTAAAAAATTATTTTGAAAAATATTGTTATGTTTATTTGTCTTTTGAGATGAGATGTTTTTTACTATAGCAGTCA
>JACGDI010000426.1:148734-168321 GCA_014898725.1 Jacaranda copaia | reverse complement strand
ATAGTTGATGTTCTAATTTCTTGCAGTACAAGTGAGTTTATTGTAGTAATTGAGTTCTTAAAATCTCTTCTAATTTCTAATTTGATGTATAAGAGTACTATTTGACTGGCAAATTAATTCAAAATCAACTTGTGATATAGACATATTTGATAATCCAAGTTAAATTTAGTTAGTATTAATTTAACACTAAAAACTAGTGTGTTTGTTAGAATTTGACTCAGTTATTTGAAGATTAAATTTGACTAAAAATCTTAATCTCTCAAAAATTAAATTTTATCTACTTTTTTTATAGAAGAATTGGGACTATTTTACAAGTAATACTAAAGTTTGATTGGGGCTACAAATTAAGATTTAATTTTTTGGAATAAGCAGTATGTTACTAAAAATTCACTTCATGGTTCAATAATATGATAGTATGGGAAATTTCACTATTGGGCAAAGAAGGCGAAAGGATCTCTTAAATCAATAAAGTTTTGCAGTGGAGTTGAAGGAAAGGAAAAAGAAAGTTAATAGATGTGAGGGATCTAAAACGAAAAATTTTCAAATCAAGCCGTCTCGGCATGATTCGGCTTTGTGTTGTGTTGAAAACATCATCAATGATGTATTGGGTGCTGATTCACAAAATTTGACAGCGAAGTTGTGACAAAGTCAGAGAAGTTATATAGCCTAATGATGCAAGATGTGATAATCTCATGGATCATATAAATCAGTTCAATGAATTAGTGGATTAACTTCAAAAAGTTGATGCGAAGATTGAGGAAGAAGATAGAGTCCATTATTTTTCACACTACTCACGATATAAATAGCATGATTGCATGTTGGCATTATTATACATAAAGGATACAAATCGAGATGCAGGATAACATTCTGCATTGATTGCTTCATAAACAAATCATAACGAGAGATATAATTATATGGTGGTGGATCTGTAAATAGTAGTTCAATGGAGAAGTTTAAGCTCCTTTAAGAAAGTCATTACAAGCAAGTAAACAACCGTGTGTACAACTTGTACATTCGAAGAGTTGCCAAGCATGTATATATATGATTGCAGCAAGTACAACTGCTGAGTGTAAAAGAATTCTACACAAACAGACTTTATTTACAACGTTATTAGGAAATAGGAATATCGCGACTGCCGCAGCACTGTGATGTTAAGCTTGTCTGTGTAGAATTCTTTTACACCTGATGAAGTGGGCTGTATATGTTAATGGACGTATGCCCCTATGGTATTCGATAAAGTTCCAAAGTAGAAACTACCTGCAAACTATAGCAAGCCAACAACGTCACAGCTACAGCTAAAGCATTGCCTTAAATTTACAGCAGAAATGAAAATAAAGCTGGTCGTGGGGAAAATTCTTTTTTTTTTACCTACTTCAATCCAGTTGCATTTGCGACGAATTTTGAGCTCCATTCCCCATCTTGGTCAATGAACCGATGGCCGGCGTGTGGCCTACGAACAAAGCAACGTGCCCCATGAGTTTGTCCTTGCGCGAAAAGGTCGTCCCACATGAGCACTGCCACTTGAGATCACCGCAGTGCTTCTCGTGAGTCCGCAAATCCGACAGCACGGAGAACTGCTTCCTGTTGCACCGCTTGCACACGTACATTTTGGGACAATGGCTTCTCTTGTAGTGATTCTTCACGCAAATCATGGATTTCAGAGGCTGGAATTTGGCGTGGTTCTTGTTCCAGCGGCAGCCTTCCTGTGGGCACGAGTATTTTCTTGGGATGGCGCCGGTACTGTTTTCTCCCCTCATATTGGCGTTATTCTTCATGGGGTTGCTCAGTGCAGCGCTGGACTTGTACTCATCCCCGTGAGCCCTCATGTGCATTCTCAGATTGGCGTCCCGCTTAAACCCTTTCCCACAAACTTGGCAATAGTGCGTGTACTTGGCTAACAAATCAGCAGCATCCAACTCAACAATATCGAAATTCTTGTGAGAAAGCCCTTCTGGTCCTTCATCAGTTTCTTTTTTCTGAGGCAACTCCTTTGCACCTTCATTGAGAGTACTGTTGTTATTATTATTATTATCCATACCAGTTGAGTTGCAGTTGTTGTAATTGTCGCTATACCAGTGATCAAGTGTAGAGTGATGATTAGAATAGAAGGCCGAGTTCCCTCGTTCCTCCACTGCACGGCTGCCACTAGCTGCATCGGCTGTCTTACTTGCCCTGTGATGGTGCAACTCGAAGGCGTTGTTGTTACTGATGGAGGGCGAGCCTAGGGCCATCTGCTGGCAAGAAAACATCATAGATGATGCTGTCATAATAATTTCTTGAATTAAAGTGCTCATCGTTGGTACGGCGATGGCCGTTGACTCCGGCTGCTGGCCATGATCAGATGACATGAAAATACTAGCAAGTGATTGTACCTGGTGGACTTTATCTTTCAAAACTGCAAGATTAACAAGGAAAGAATTGGGGTGTGTGGCTGGTGGAGCCGAAGAATTTGTTTCAAGAGAGGAAGAAATTACTTCTTCAGGAACTCCATATATTTGTGGTCCATTAAAAGGGTAATTAGAAGGAGTGGACCCCGTGATCATCATGGAGAAACAAAAGAAGTTGCTTCTTTTTCCAATCCAATCTTCCCCCCAAAAGTGTCTCCCCTTTTTTGGATTCTTCTCTGGTGGCTAAGTTTGCTTCGAATGGTCTTTTCCCTACAAAAACCCTGCATATATGCATATATATAGGATGGTCATGACATTTTGAGAGGAAGGATATATATGTAGCAAAACAAATATGCTGAAATAGGGTTGCTCCTTGGCCTTCTCGTTGACATAGCACCAAACATGAAACAGAGGACGGGGGAGACATGGATCGATCGTATGCGGCGTATGTGCACCCAATAGTTTGTACAAATCTATGAAGCGCGTGTGTGGAGAAACTCAGAAAAGTGTGTTTGAACATGCCATGTGGATTTTGGACTTTGGGCGTATGAACACCGTGGAACAGGAGAAGATTTCCTGGGAGGACAAAGTCAACTTTTGAGCCTAAACCATCACCAATTAAGACCTCCCTCAAATGCCACCCATCTCATAATTAGACAAATCTCTCACGAAAAAAGAGTTCCCGAGCATTACTGGATAGGCTTAAATGATGATGATAATACGGCCATTTAATTCCTTGTATAATTTTCTAAATATCTCACGTTGGGGTTTGAATATTGCTTAGTTTTTTTTTCATATGGTTTGTGGCGTCAACCATCACGCATGAAATGATGAAATGGGATTGAAGTTTTCAAAATTTCGAGAGGAGTCACCTTCACATTAAAAATTGATTGTGACTCACCAATACTACTTTGTCAGCTCTGTTGTAGTTGGTACTTAACAAAATTTTCAACCTCCCAGAATCTAGTTGCTTAAGGGCGAAGAGATTTTTTGTTTACTTAATTTTTGTGTTAATATTTATCCATGATTAAATTTCTTTGTAACTAGTCCTAATCATGTAATTCTATAACGGACTCATTTCTTAGGGCCCCTTTATTTTTAGATATGGGATGTGACGAGGGATGAAGAGCGGAATTAAGATAGTTTAATATTTAATGAAGTATATTTATTTTGTGGGATAAAAGACAAATAATGATGAATAATATTATTATTTGTTTGCTTAGATGGATGATAAAATATGGATAAATACTATAGTGACATTTATACACTTTTCTTATTAATAATATTATTAATTTAATTAGTAGTAGTAATAATAATAATATATTATTATAACTATTGTTGTTGTTGTTGTTATTATCATCATCATCATTATTATTAATATTATTAGTATTATTATTATTACTAATTAAATTATCAATAATAATAATACTTCAAAATTATAATTAAAAATAAAAATCAGGTCATGGCAAACAAAAAACTCAGGGGTAATTTAACCATTCATCCCACAAACTCAACTTTGTGGGATTTTTCCATCCCACCAAATTGGTGGAATGTCTCATCATTCAAACCATCCACGTTGTGGCAGGGTGACGTATTTTTACATAGCTTTCATCCTTCAAAGTAAATATGGAATGAAACAAGATGTAAACTTTCATCCTGCCTCATCCTTTAAAGTAAACATGCCTTTATAGTATAAGATTAAATTTTTTAATACATGAGCTAAATCTTTTATGTTGGTTTTCTAGTATTACATAAAAATAAATGGTAATATTGTTCATCTAGGATTTTGTTGGAAATTTGCCATGCAATAGTACTCACGGTTAGTTGTAGGGATGGAGCTAGAATTTTTGTTTATGGGGGGGCAAAATTTTGAATTATAAAAAATATGATATTGTTTTTATTACACATATATACAAAGAAGTACAATAGGGCAAAAGGCATATTTTCAATAAGAGGATGGACAAATTTATAATTTGAGAATAGCAAAAGTGTAATATTTTAAAATTTTAAATATAAAAAAATAAAGTTTTAACATTTTGAGAGGGGCAAGAGTATAATATTTTTAAAATTTTAATGTAAAAGACAATCATCTCTCAAGATTCATGACTACTATGACAGATAGTAGCACTATAAATCCCTCGAACCAATGACCAAAAAGTATATTGAACTCTTTTCTTAATATTAGAAATAAAGATGCTATAATACTTAGAGCAATGGATGCTTTTGATGTAAATTGAATGATTGAATTAATTGAACAAATTAAGGAAATTTATTTATAGTTGTTGGAAGGTTGTTCCTAAATATATATGATTATAAGATAGGTTCCAATTAAATTGATGTGTCTTTTTGGAACAACAGAAACTGAACAGATATATGCCCAGTGACATTTAGTTCAAGTAGCATCCGTCGCCCCTATTAAATTAGAGGTATTGTGTTCGACCAGTAATGAGCGTGTTGTGCACTTTATATACTTTGTGCATTGTTTATATTTTGATTATTTGATTTGAGAAAAGAAATACATTGTTTTATTGAAAGGATAATATTTTGTCATTTGTAATATTCTTTCAAAAAAAAGGAACATGTATATCAATTAGCACTAATTGTATATATAATCACCACTCTTAGAAGTGCTGACGACTATATTTTTTACGACTTTTCATGCAATCATATCTCTCCTTTCTAATTTCACTCGAGATGGGTGACTTTTGGTCTTTTCATTTTTATTTTTACAATTTAGTCGTTTAAGTGGCAGTAATTTAACATTATTTTGTCATTCATCCAAGATTAATTTTGAATGATTAAATACATTATTTCTAAAATCTACCACAATGTAGATTCCAATAATTTAAAATTCTTCCTCAAGTAAAAATCACTTGATTAATTTTCAAACTTTAGTCCACTCCATTGTTTAAATTAATTCTCGAATAAATTTAAATACGATCAATTTTGAGTCATCCTTAAAAAGCAAACAAGGAAACATTTCTTGCTACGAGGATTGGCAGAGCATAACCCGTGAACAACTGGGACACGTGCGCGCGCTCCCTTAGGTCGAGACAAAGACGAGTCTCTCGCGTCCAAAATTTTCATTTTCCTGTGGAGGAATATTCCCCCGTTTCTGGTTAGGCAAGTCTGTAGTTAACTAATAATTCTAATAATTGATAATGTTAAACATAAAATACGAATTATTCAACTACCTAGCAGTTAAGTATTGATCATGGCATAATTATTAGCAACCTAATCTCCTAAAATTTAATTTTATATTTAATATATTTAACGAAATGTATTTTGTTCATAATAATTGAAGATTTTCAAATAAACTTCAAAAAAAGAATTAATTTCTTCTATCATAAGAATTACGATCTACCAAATCACGTTCAATTTAACTTACTCTTAAATTTAGATTCAAAAATTCATATTTTATATTTGGGAATAAAATAGTTTGCCTAAAAACATTTAAATAAAGACTAATTAATGTATCTATACGTAGAAGATTCAAAAATTAAAAAGTATAAAATTTAATTATTTGCTTAATGATTTTTTTAGGTATGTTAAATATGCTCAAATCAATAAATCATGTGTAGAATATAACAAATAATTTAATTTGAATTTAAAATTTATTTCAACTTTAAATTTTGATTTTATTTTTATACTATCAATATTTTCACTTAAAATTATTTTTAATTTTTTAACTTCACAATAATGGAGAACTCATTCTCAATTATTTGAAATAAACTTTTTACAAGAAACATATATTGATATACTTAAAAGTTTTGAAAAGCTTGAGAAATGCCATAAATAGCAAAGATATTCACTTTTACATATATATTTTTTTAAACTAAAATAACATTATTAATTGATTAAATTTTCTTCCAACACCGTTACAATAAAGTTGGGGGATTATCCCAGCAAACACTATGATCAACTAGAGAACATGAAGTCCCTGTGAATTTGTGATTGCATGAGCAACAATATTCATAGATCGATTAACAAAATGAATTTGAAGATGGTCGATATCTTCTTTTAAAAATCTACAACCCTCAACAAGAAGTCCTAAATCAGACAGAATATGTTCTTTTTTTCGTTTATAGCATTAATGATCACTTTAGAGTTTGCCTCCAAAATCACCTTTTTCATCCCCAGTTGCTTTAACCAACTCAGTGCTTCCCTGATACCCTACCCTTTTACCATAGCAACATCAAGCACCCCTCTAAAAGTTTTGTAGCCCCCCTGATAAATCTACCGTTGTGATCTTGAGCGACCTAGCCTATTTTCAAGAAAGGAGAAATATGATTGTAGGAAAAGTCGTAAAAAATATGATTGTAAGCACTTCTAAGAGCTATGATTACATATACAATTAGTACTATCTGATATATCTGTTTAATTTATGTTGTTTGAAAAAGACAAGTCAATTTAATTGGAACCCTTTTATTTTTATATTTTTGCTTATCAAATTTTCAGAAAAGAACGTATTTTTTTTGCATAAGCAAATACTAATATTTGGATGTAATGATATCAATCCAAAAAAAATTGATTGAATCTAAATATTATATTAAGTCATTTATACATTTTATACTTATAAAAGAAATTTACAATAGATTAATAACATACTTTGCATTGAATACTGATAATTTACTTATTATTTTACGATCATTTAATACATGTTATTTGATAATTTTGAAAATGATAAAATAACACTATAAATAAAAATAAATAAATTTTACTTATTAGTTATGTCAAATATTCAAAATATTTTAATTTATAAAGTATTATATGTTGCAAATTGCATATTAAATTAGTGATCAAATAATGACATAATATAAGTTGTTTTTATAAATGAAATATAAAGAGATTATATATTTACTCTATTGACAAATCTTTAATTTTTTTTTAAATCTTAAATGTCATGAAAATTATAACTATGACTTCTACATTATTAAGAAATTATATAACAAACTTTACATTTACAAATAATTAGTTTCCTTATTTATTAGATTAAAATATGCTCATATAGATATATCATCTAATTTCAAAATAATATTAAATAAAATGTTCTGCTCTATTTTTATTTTCGAATTTTCCTATTATTTAAAAAAAAAATTGAACACAAAAATCTACAGTTATATTTTGATATTCTAAGTGTAGATTAACAACAGCCCAATGGATTTAAATATTTTGCTTATTCTGGGCTCTGAAGCTGACACAATACATTTCGGCCCAATATTCACTCTCGCTGAGTACAAACTTACTTTACACAGCATTGCATACTCAAGAATTTCAGAGAGAAAGGGCGGACGAGTTCTGGCAATGGCTTCCACAAGTCTCGCATGGACTTCATCTTCATGTACGGAGGATACACAAAATACTTATTGAAAAGATTTTTTTTTGTCCTTTTTTTTTTGGTAATTTTTGATTTTGAGTTCTTAAACTGGGGTTTTGTTTTTAATCCCCCCTTTTTTTTTCTCCAGGTTATAGTGAAAGAGGAAGTGGCAGAATTGGTAGAAAAAGACAGCTGAGGGATGTGAAAGCTGGGTATTTTAGGAATTTTCTGCTACATATGGGCATGGCGCAGATTGTCACGCCGAGTCTTCTTAAGTAATTACTCCACTTTCAACCATGATTAGCTAGCATGTTTTGAAGTCTCTTTGATGGACTTTTCTAATTAAAATAATGCCTTAATATGTCTTTATTGCTTCTAGTTAAACTTGTTTTTGCTTGTACGTAGTTAGTGCGTACCTGCGAAGATGTTCTTGCTGTTGCAGATTTCTTTCACTCTGACGTGTTGCATGTTTTCACGTGATTATGGTATGGAAAAAATCTATTTAAGAAATAAAAGAATGCCTTGTGGAACAATATTTCAAAAGGGTTTAGCTTGCGTCGCGCATCCGTTGTCTGATCACAATGTCAATGGAAGTTTGGCAGTATAATTTATGAATGACTTCTGTCTTCTGGAAAATACAGGGATATGGCCAATACAGGCTTTGGGGGTTTATTTCTTTGCACTTAGTTTGGATAGATTTATGAAATTAATCCAAGTTTCAGATATAGGTCCAGCTTTATGATTCCCAGATGTTACAATATTGTATTTCATCGGCAAGGTGATTCAGTGTGCCATGTACTAATACTGATTTCCAATTGTCATCTTAACAAATCTTTCACCACAAGTTTTATTCTGGAATAGAGGATTGTGATTTGAACTTTAAGCAATTCCACATACATGTATGTTTAATGTAAGTTAAATGAATGTAGCCAACTAGAAGAAACCCATCTGCTTGTCAATTCTTGGTATAATTATTTGCAGTAGTTGGTGCCCACTTTTTTTTTTTCCTCTTTTTGTTTGTTTTTTTTCTTAATTTTTTTAGATTCTGTTATCAATGTTAGTTTTTCGCTTTGCTTGATGTGTTGCTATGATTATGCTTTTTCCTGATAAGTTCATGTCATGTTGTGATCTTCTTTTTCCTGTATTTGAAGACTAATGTCCTATTTAATTGAGTATTTTCTGTTTAAAGAGTATTCTGTTTTTCTCTTGGACAACTTTGCCTATTTGTATATCTTTCAGCTTGGTATGTATTACCAAAATGTATTCAATATAGTAATTGGTAGTTAGATCTAACATCAATCAAAATTTGATTAGAAAGCTTGAGAACAAATTAATGTCAGTCACTTATTTTGACACACGTGATGCTGTTACCATTTTTCGAGGACATACATAAGAGGCCTGTTATTACTGATTTGTCACCTGTAATGCACTCTAGTTTATCATATTGGTTTGAAAGTAATATTAGAAGAAATTTTTTTTATCATATAATGGTATAGTGAAGGTGTACCACACTTGATATAGTGTTGCTAGTTTTGAATACAACAAAATAAAGCTCTGGTGGTTTGGCTATCAACATGTAGAACTCATACTATTTGATGTTTCCTGTTTTTCCTCAGGGAATGAAGGTGGCGGAGGAGAGAATTGAGGCTGAGAAAAAGCGAGTAGTAAGTTCTAACCATTTTAAATGCTTAGACCTTTAGTTGCATATAGAATTTAGACATGGTTTTTCTTTTTTCTTTCTAATTATTATTAGCTTGCTGTGTTAGTATTTGGCACCTTTAGTACTTTGGATCTTTCTTTTTGAAGAAAAGTTACTTTGTCCTTCTTGACTTGATTGTACTCTTTGACCATTTGATAGCATATGTAGTTCTTGTGAGAATATGAGAATACCCCTGAAAATTTGTGACACTATCACATGAGATATTATCATGCCTTTGGCTTGTTTCCTGCTTCGCACTACTTCCTGCCCTACATTTGTATTGAGTTTCTGCAACACAGGACTTGTGATTGTTGCTAGCCAATAGAACTGGACTTTTCTAAGTCTTGGGCGTCATGTTGTTATTGTTGGCTTTTCACTTATGATTTGGTTCTTCCACTGGACTTAAAAATTGAACAAATATATTGTTCACTACTCGATTGATGCGAATATAAAAACGACTATACCTCTTGTAATTTGCTATTATAAAAGGTATTTCTCTTATTCTGTAAGTTTCAATTTCATCCAACATGAGATCTCATGGTCAATACCTGAGCCAATTATTCAAATGCTAGAATCGTTGAAACTGATTTCACTCAATTGTTGTGGGAGTATCCTCTGTTGCAATACTTATCTGGTGAATGCCATTTGGCTGTACTTTTCTTTTGATCATCTCATGTTTAGGTAAAAGAAGAGGCCAACAGCTTGCTCTAATTTTTGAGACAGTTAGAGCTCTCAAGGTTACAAGGTTGGGAAGAGAAAACAAATATTTGGAACATCAGTTGCATCTGAAATTCATTGAGCCTGTAATAAATTGTACCTCTTGAGCGTGACTGCTGATAAATGCTCATCTTGATAGTGTTACTGCTGAAGATCTGGTTGATATTATCAAGGCACAGCTTTGGAGGTACTAGTTTCCTAATCATGCTTACGTTATTGTGAAGCATGACTAGTTTTTTCCTACTGTTTTCAAACTTTTGAGTATTAAGTAGTTTATCGAGTGTTTATTGCAACCTTGATTTTATGATTTTTCAACTATGGTTGGGTTTGAGCCAATTATGTATTCTCTTTTAATTCCAAGAGAACTTCACTTGTAGACTTCAAAAATCTTGTAATCATGATTTCATATGTATTTGTAAGAGGATACAAGTTTTTGCACTTATCTTGGACCATTAATTCCACAACCGTGCACATATCACCATTTCCGCTAATTGTCAGTGATCCAAGATAAAAAGTTATTAGTGATCTAATTCAGCAAATATCTATTATAAGTTAGTATTACCCTTTTACGTCTTTTGCAAAGTACATTTTCATAGAGTTCTAGTATGAATTACCTGATTTGTTCTGTGAGTCCATAAGGCTGGTATAGTTTTTGCTTTCAATGTTAATTGTCGTCCATTGTGCTGTTTAGCTCTTCTGCAGACACAATTGAAATATCGGCATAAACGTTTTGAATAGTTACCTGCAGATTGATGCAAAATCATTATGATGTTTATTTTTGTAGGGATGTGACCAAAATAATTGTTTCTCTTCCTGATATCAGAGAAACAGGTGAATATGTTGCAGAGCTGAAGTTACAGCTCAAGAAAGGCTGAATGTATATGCTACTTTCTGGAGCTACTCAAGCCAAGCCCTAAATTTGCTAAACTGCTACATTTTTCAAGGTGTGTGATTAATTCATTGTTGGAATCATCAGGTAAAAATGAAAATAGAGTGTTAATATTCCACCTGGAAGTTTATTTCCTAATTCTAATTGCTGGGCATATAACTAGGTCCTAAGTAGAGCAATCAATTACAAAACACTAGTTGAGAAAAGCTTGCCGAGCTGTGTCATTTCAAGCCGAGCTCAGGGTAAGTATGAGCTGGTTTCAGTTTACACTGCACATGAACCCTGAACACAATGTCAACGGCGCCTCAGTTTGATAGACTTAAGCTGAACCAGGCTCAGCCTGACTATGTCAAAATAGAAAAGTAAGCAGTATAATTGATTAAAGACATATATATATTCAATTTTCCAATTAAATTTTATTGCTTTTCACTGCAGAAAGTTGATTTTTATACCTTTAAATTATACAAGAATTCCGGAATTTTAGATTTAAGAGAGCAACTAATACTTGTTGGGATTGAAGTTTGTTAATAATTTATATGTGACATGAATAATTTCTGACTATTGATGGCACATTTACATCGGTTTTTCAGTCGAAGCTTGCTTTCTGTTCTTTATAAGTTATAGGATTAAAAAACTCCAATATTTCGTGGCTTTATAGATAATTAGCATTGTCAAATTTTTCCAGGGTATTGATCATAGGATACAATTTTTGTGTTAGCTTGCTCAAAGGTGGTGCAAAGCTTATAACATTTAGCGAGTTTGAACTTGAATGGTGATTGCATATCGAACGAATAACTGAATGAACTTGAGCCACCATAGCCCATTGTGTTTCTTTTCTATTTTGTATAGAATTTTGTCGAACAAGTATAGAATATAACTTGAGTTACAGCTAGGGGCCCTCCCAGGTCTGTTTATTTTTCTCACTTTTATGTGCTTAATTATTAACTTACATTTTGCTTATCCTAGGCCTTGCGCTCTCTTGTTATAATTATTTTTGGTGCAAGAATGGTGGTGTTGGAGTGTTGGGTAACATTAATGGAGAATCAACATTCAATGTATTCTATTTTAAGTTTGCAACCTATTCTCAACCAATGATTCGTGTTAATAGCAACTTCCATAAATAAATTATGTCTTCTGCAATCATTTTTCGGTTAGGTTTATGAATAGATGAAAGCCAAGACAGATCTGTCTTTGTACTGTTTTTAATTTCTCTTTCTATGTACTTTTGAGCTTTAACCAAATGTGAAAGCCTTGTTGCTCCTCAAGGCAAGAATCTCCACAAATAAATTATACAAATGTAACTCTCTCTCGCTCTCGCTCTCTGTCTCTCTCTGTACACACACACACCGTGCTAATATTTTGTCCAGTTAGTATATATTTTGTTGAAATACTTGGTGTCCAGAGAGGATAAGATAAGATATAATGACTAATATATTCCGATCCTGTACCGTCCTCCAGATGACACTCTCACTCCTTGCAACTCCGAGTTCCAACTCTACCACCTCAAATATTTAATTATTGGCAAATAATTTTCTTTCTAAGAACATAATAAAAATCAAAACAACTTCTTCATTGGTCCCTTCTTTTTTCACAAGGGCCTCCGCTGCTGACTTGCTGTAAAATACACTCTGGGATAGTTTTCTTCGTCAGAATATTCCTAGTGCCCAACATTTGGGCTTCATACTAATTCATCTAATTGAAAGAATTGAATATTTGTGGGTTTATTGTAAAGTTCTAGTCTCGATCGAGCTTGATCTAAGTGTATTATACGACAAATAATTAAATTGTAAGGTGCTAAATACTAATACAAGAAATTATTGCATAAATGGATTAATATCAACTGGCCTAATTGCTCTTGGGATTTCAACTTTATTGCTTGCGCAAAATCTTCTTAGTCTGAGGTACTATTATTACAATTTTCATATATAATTCGTTTGATGGCATTGAACTTAAAAATGACCACACAGAAAAAGAAAAATGACAATAAAAAAAAGAAAAAAGTTATTATTTCTTCGGGAACGTTAACTATCGTAGTTATTATTCTTTATATCTGGATATGTCCATGGTAATCTGCTGCTGCAACTTGCAATGGCCGGCAAATGTTGATGACTTTGACTAGGGCTTGGCAGGAAAAATGTACAATCACAGGTTGCAATATGTTGGTGCACATGATGAGCTGTCTCAATTGTCAAACATCGCATTGCAAAAAGTCACACACACACACGTACGTTTCTGCCTGCGTGTGTGTGTGTGTGTAGCGTGGGTGGGTGATTTGCCAAAGTTATATTAATGAAATTCTTTTTTTCCGAACGAAGGTGGAAAAATTGAGGTAGAGATATATTTTAATTAGGCCTGTTTGGGTTATGAAAATTGAGAGCCAACCAGCTGTCGAGCGATGAAGCACGCCACCTCATAGATGTGGGTGCTGGGTTGTCCACATGATGACTTCGAATTAGCTATTTGGCACGCACATGCCACACACCGCTGTTGGCTGTTGCTTATAAATATATACTTCATATATACAGCTTTTGATAGGAACTACATATTAATGCTTCTTTATAAATTACAGAACAATTGAGCGGTGTAAATGAGCCAACCTTGAAATTCAATATTTTGAATTGAAGTTTGAGTTTAACTCAACTTAATAAAATTTAATTATTAATATATTATATATAATATTTAAAAATAGAAAAAAATTATTAATATACAATAATTATTTAATTAAGATATAAAAATATTTAATATAATATAATCGAGCCGGCTCGACTCATCTTACTCCCCTACAACAAATTACCAAAAATCAGTAGCCAAAGAAAATTGATTCATATCATATTTGTATCTACATTTTTAAATGGTTTTAAATGTTTACGCGTTTTTATATTATTATCATGAAAAATAATAATTGAAAGTTGCTGATTGATGTTGTATTATTGTTTTAATTAAAAGAAAAAAATAAATTATAGCTTTGTTTATACGAGAAGCATTTGAGACACGTACGTAGTAGACAAGTAGGCAAAAGAGCAACTAATTTTCCACCTTTTTCAAAAATTTGGGTGGCCAATAATGAGGAACAAGGTTTGGGTATTTCCTTCTCCTATTGGAGTTCTAATTTTTGAGTGAGAGGCGATTAATAGGGGTACGTAGATTATGAATTAATCAATAACATGTGCCCATTTGTATGAATCCGTTGATCTTAGTAGTTAATTAGGACATCTCCACATGATTTGGCTTAAAAATAATCACCTAAACGTGCACATAACAAACACTCCAACAAACAATGAGCTTAATAAGTCACTTATCCCCACCCAACTCTATGTGTGTTTGTGTGTGTGAATATAGATTAATTAATTATTTGTTAGCTTATTTCTATATCTCTACACCTGTTTATATTAATTAATGCAAAAGTAGCTTAATCAAATTGATTAATTAAGTTTCATTATTGGATAGTGGAACCATAACATAGAATGATTATGAGGTTATGCTTTACCTAATTGGTTGCATCTTGGGTATTTTTGGTCTTTTCTTTTTCTTTTTTCTTTTTTGTTACTCTCTTTATTCCAAATTATTAATCATAGTTTTTTCAAGATGTTTTAGAATAAAATTTTACTTTCTAAAATGAAATTTATCTTTTTAAAAAATATTTTCTTACTTGAACCAGTGATGCCACACCAATAATTGCTAACTAATATTTAGAGATGCATACTATTATTAATTATTTTTTTATTGTATTTACACACATGCAAGCTAGGTGTCCGCTAAGTTCAAACTCCGACATCATATTTTATGTACGAGACTTATACCGTTGGGTTAAAAACCACTCGACTATTAATCATTTAAAAATTTTACCTTGTCAATTTCTATCTGAATTTCTCTATCGAATGATATGGGATGGATAATATTAAAATGGAGAGAATATTTATTTATTTATTTATATGGTGAAGAGAAGTGGGCAAGGAGTTAGTTTGTTAAGAAGCTTGAAAAGTTAGGAATTATTCAGTTGAGTAATTAGGTGTGAATTGGTGGGGTGAGAGGTACAAGTGAAGTGAGGAGATCAAACCTAGCAAGAAACAGCTTCAAAAATGTATATTTTAAGAGGATTTATATATACATAAAAATACACACAGATGGATGCACATGGGATCGGCAGTTACCAGCCTATCTTTCCTATCCATTTATTCCTTGTCATTTAATGGAAACATACACCCAAGCAAGTTTTCATTTAGCTTTATCTGTAATCAAAAAAACAAAAGAGAAACCTAATCCATGACTATTGGTTGTGGTGCTCGTTATGCCTAACCCTAGCCATGTCTTCCCATCTCTCTCTCTCACACACACACACACTCACACACTCACGTTGAAGTGTTAAACATCGCCCTCACTCAGAAATGGAATTAAGATTTTGAATTTTGAGGACGAAAGTAAACATTTATAAAATGTAAAAAGTAATTTTATTATTTTTAAGAGATTAAAATTTTGGATTTATAACATGAAGTGTAAAGAATTTTTAAATGAGGGGAAAAAAACATGAAAAAAGATGCTCCATCACTTACTTTTCGTGAATGAAAGGCAACCATGAATAGTAACCACTAACTCACTCAAAGAATTCAACTTCAGCACAGAAAAGCAATCAAAATGGCCATGGCCTTGTTCAAAGAATTAATAACAATAGTGATAATGAATAATGACATTTATAATTTTATAAGGGAAAAAACAAACAAAAAATGTGGTAATTAAGAAATAATTATTCACATTGATCAAATGTCAACCCCCTTCTTTTTAGCTAATTGTGGCAATCCACCAATGGTGCGGCGGAGAAGACAAGATGCGGCTGCTGTTTGGATGGAAACTGGAGGAATTTGTCATCTTCCGCCGGCGCCGGGAGGTTGAGATCCAATGCCAACATGTTCTTGGGCTTCTTCTCAGCAACATCATGCGACGTTGACGAATCATTCTCGGTACTCGTGCCGATTCTAGTACTGGTACCAGGTGCTGGCCTGTGCCTTCTCATGTGGCCACCCAACGCTTGCCCCGACGCGAACTCCGAGCCACATATTGAACACTCGTGAATTTTGGCCTTGTTCTGATCATGATTAATATGGCAGCTTTTGTTGTGCAATTGTGTTGAAGGTGGAGTACTGCTAGTGTTGAGTCCAGCGAATTGCGATTCTTCTTCAGCTTGATCATCCACCGGAGGCGGCGGCGCTGCAGGCGGTGACTTTTTCTGATCATTTTCAGTGGTGGGCTTCGGCTTCTTGTGACTTGCTCTGTGACCCCCCAACGCTTGAAATGATGGGAAAGTTCTGTTGCAAGTCTTGCACTCGTAAACGTAGATGCCCACTTTCCCGCTTGTAGTGGTGGCCATTTCCGTGAATTTCCGGCTTCTGAATTTATTCTCGGCCGCCTTGATTTCATCCTCTACTTGCGGAGGGGAACTCCCACGTGCCAGCAGAATCAAACAGTTGGCCATGTCCTCCTCCTCTTCTGTACTCGTCGATATTCCACTTGAGGTGGTCGGAGATGCAACCAACGAATTATAAAACTCGCCGCCGCCAACGCATCCACCGCCGCTTGAGGAGGTGATAGAAGACGATGGCCTTGGCCGCTTGGTGCGCTTCCCTTTAACGATCATTTGATCGTTGGACCCCGAGAACTCTTCCAAGATTTCCATTTTCATCATTCCAAACAAAAATAAATTAAAGTGAGAGAATTTTTAACTACAAATTGGAAAAGAACACTAGCAGTGAGTGGAAGTGTGTGAGAAAGTGAAGAGGAAGAGGAGTGATGAGAGAAACTGTGAACGGGATAGTGAGGGCTATTATATGCACATATTTACATATATTTATATAGTACAAAGTATTTGTATATATGTAATACTCACAAGGGTAAGAAAAGAAGGATTGTTTGGAGTCAAAAGCCTCCCTCGTGAACAGTTACCATGACCCACGTAGCTTGAGCCACCACCAATATTTCCAACTTAAATAAAATATTTCCTCATATATTTTACTTAACAAACATTAAATGTATAAAATATTTTTCTTTTAAATTATATATACTTAACAAATATTCGTAAAGTAAAACATATGATAAGTAATACAATTCAAATTAAATATTTTTTAATAAAAATGGTTTTCGTCACAATAATATTGATTTCATTTAATCAAGTATAGAATTTTCCTTGTCAACAATGACTATCGAAGCATGTTAGTGTGTATTTAATGAGATCATTAAAGGCTAAAGCCAGTTAGAAACAGGAATAGACTTTAACTCACTCTTGATGCATGTTAAAATAAATGTGGGTTATTTAATTATTTCATTTAGCTTTCAACAATCTAAATTAATTTTTTTCTGAATATATTAAACAACTATATGTATTCATAAAATAATAATGTGAAGATATCCAAATAACTTCACTTTTTCAACTGTGATTTGAAATTTCGTGAAGAATTAATCAAATGGGATATATAAGGGAGATGGAGGCAGCATAATTAATTCATTATAATACTCTTTCTAGAGAAAATATTGTTGCTCATGACTAAAAATATTTTTTAGTAAATTGAAATTTTGTAATGAACTCTATTGGGAGGCCTATAGAAAAGGGAGGATATATAAAATGAACCAAACTCTACAATAATATTGAATGTGAGTAATTAATTAAAAGAGAAATTAATTAAGATGAAGTTAGGTTGTTGGTAACGCTTATAAGTCGGTTTCAGAGTATGTTGATCACATTTTGGCAGCGAAAGTCACGAATAAGCACAACCATTAAAGCAAGGGGGGTTGCACGTTAAAGGCATGCTCCACCTCATTCACTCCATGTCTTCTTAAACATAAAGAAAAGTATACTCTATTTTGAGAGAGAGAGAGAGAGAGAGCTTATGAGGAATTGTAAGGCAAACCAAACAAGATTCGATTGGCTTTCAAGCAAACCCATCATCTCTTTTTATCAACTATATATTCCTTTATATCACACAAATTGGGTCTCCACTATCTATCCACTACACATACATACATGAATTATTGATATCTTGACCTAAACTAAGTGAATATCTCATTTACACTAACCTTAATCACTCCAATATCTAAAATTTTAGTAACGTGACAAGAGAATTATTGTAAACTAATGCATTAATAGTACTTTTCCATTCCAACTTTAAATATATATATATATGCGTTAAGTGTATTTAATATTTAATTAATTTTAATTTACTGACTATAGATAGTATAAAAAATATTCAAATGAAGAGAAGAGTCACTAATGGCTCGTTTGGTTTTATTTTCATTTCCATCATTTCTAAAATTTAAAAAGTTAGTGAAAATGAGTTGAAAATGAATTTGTATTTAAATATATTATTAGAAAAATAATGATTATATTGGTTTTGATAGAATGTACATAGAGAGATATAGAAATAATAGAAAGAGAAGATATATAGGTTTTGGAGAGAAAACATATAAATTATTGGAGAATGTATTTTGAAAATGAAAATAAAAATGATATTGAATGAAAATATGTAGAAAGTGATGTGTTTTATTTTTAAAATAGTAAAAAATATGAAAATATGATTTGAAAATGAAACCAAACGGGCCCTAAATGTAAAATAAGATTGGCCCAAACATATATCCAAGCGTTGTAGGAAAAAGACTTGTGTAGGGAGGGACACTAATAGCCAATTCTCAAGTGGGCTCTGGAGTGATGGAGTGGAAAAGAGTGTACGTACATTGTGCACCATAAGGGTAACTGTCATATTATGGACACTTTCGTGACTTGTGACAATGAATTCATAGGTGTTGCCACGCTCCCTAATCGCAACTTGGCCTTGCAATCTACGCTTCCACTACTGATTTACCCACTACTGTTATTACTTAGAATTTGCTTCTCTCCAACGACTTTCTTCGACTTTTAACTTTATTGGCAACCAACACTTGTAAGTGAGCACTTGGCCAAATCAACAACAGTTTACTTCATATGTGTTTTACTTAATCAATTGCCAGTTGCCACGTACTTTTCTGTGATGGCTACAGGAAGAAATTAGGATCTGTCTCACTCTGATTTTCTTTCCTTTCTTTTCTTTTTTCTTTTTTCTTTTTTTGCTTCTTTTCAATTAATTTGACAAGTTCTGGTCCCAAAAAAGGATTTAAAAAATAAAGAATACTTCACAATTAAAAGACTTTGTTTGCAAATGACTACTTTGCAATTGATTGATTTGATCATTTTGCTCCTTTTGTGCTCTTTTGCAGCACTTGAACTGATCATTCGTACTTCTAGAAATATAACTTTCGTTTAAATTAAATGCAATTTTATGTGACGATGAAAAAGTAAAATTTTATTTAACATGATTTTAATTTCATGTGAGTAAGCACCAACAAAATTATCATACGCTTTGAAAAGTAGGCAGCAAGTTACAAAAAATTGTACAAACTATATTAAATAAATTAGGAACATTAGTTCAATGACATTAAATATATATCACACCAAAATGAGACGAGCCCTAAAGGCTAAAGTGTGCTGTTTATAATCATATCCGGGGCATTGGTGTTCTTCACGTATGTAACAAGTGTATCTATATTGGTCTTCTTCCCC